>CAWVNO010000367.1:0-14000 GCA_963930645.1 Salticus scenicus
AAAATCGGGAAGAAACTGTTGTAACTCATTATAACTGTCTTTAATGTATAACTAAAAAAAATACAGTACAGCCCCTTTTTTACGTTCTCGGTTTTTACTTTTCCCGCAATTTACAGTTCTTTTAAATCCCTTCATTTTTCCTATGTATGCAATGAACTTCCGTCTTCACTTTTACAGGATGAAATTTTTAACTTCCCGCCATTTGCACTTAATACATACAGTGTTTAGAAAGGAAATACATGCTGTGATTTAATTAAAAAAAATAATATAAAACATCCGAGAGACAGATTCAGTAAGGCAGATGATATTATTCTTTAACGAATAAGTAATGCACCAAAACTGATATCGGATATCAAAGCGACAGTTTGAAAGCAGGTGTTTAACTGTGAATCATTAGAAACAAAACATCTATTTTTATAAGATCGATCATGCATTATCTCTGAGACTGTAAATTAAAAAAAAAAAAAAAAAAAAAAAAAAAAGGAATTAATTATAAAAAGTAATACATATATTTTATATTAGGTTGAGTCAAAAGTTTTGTCCGGTTTCTAATCATTTATTAAAAGTTAAATTTATAACAATTATAACATATTTTAATTAACATATTCACCATTACTTTCAACAGCCATTTTGCAACGTGGATGCAACATTAAAACTCCATGGTTGTAAAAAGCCGCTGGTTTTTGAGCGAAGAACTCGACAATGCCTTGTCGGAGATCGTATTCGTTGCTGAAGCGCTGTCCACGCATAAAGTGCTCTAGCGACCCGAACAAATGGTAATGTGTAGGGTCAATGTCAGGGTTACATGGCGGGTGAGCGAGAAGTTCCCAGCCCAACTCATTCAGCTTCTCACGCGTCTGGTTTGAAACGTGTGGTCTTGCGTTGTCATGTTGGAAGAAAACTCGAGCTGTATTAAAGCCTTTTTTCACGAGTTTCTGTTGAACGTGGTTCCCTTGAGTGAAATAGACATCTGAGTTCATTGTTTGTCCTTGAAGAAGAAGATCCCAATGCACAACTCCTGTCAACATCCAAAAAACGCACAAAAGTGCGTTTTTTGAATGCATCCCAGGTGTAGCCGTCTTAAATCCAAGCTGATGTGGGTTTAACCATTGACATCCGATATTTTTGTTGTCGTATAGTACACACTTCTCTTTACAGGTAAGGATTCCACGCCATCCATCTCGGCTAAACACTCGTAGCAGCAATTGACAGACTGATTTTCAACGATTATTTTGCATTTTGTTGAACTCATGCAGTACCATTTGACGACGCCTAATCTTCATGCCAATTTTGTGAAGGTGTCGATTGAAAGTTGACTGAGAAGTGCCAAAACCTTGCCTTAATTTTCGGGTGGTTTGAGTCGGATCGGCTTCAATCGCACAAAGTAAAGCTCTTTCATCGGTTGTCGATGGTTGTCCAGAGTGTTTCTTATCGCCGCGGTGCATATCCCTGGAACAGAACTTTGCATATCAACGTATGCATGTTCTTTCGTTTACAGACTTCATACCAAATGTTGCACACACGTTACGACTTGCTTCAGTTGCATTGTGGCCTTGTTTGAACTCGTGAAAAATTAGGCTGCGAATTTGTTCACGATTTTTTGACATACTTGATCTTTTTTAAAGAGTAATAAGTGTGTGAAAATTAAAATAACATAACAATTAAATACATCATTTCGATCAGCAGAAAATGAGCTTTCGAAATATATATGACATTCACATTACAACTTGAATGTAACATATTTATTGATACGCAAATAAAAAACGGACAAAACTTTTGACTCAACCTAATATAATATATAATTTTCTCTTAACGTAATACTTAAAAAATAAATATATAAAAATGAACATGCATAAATAATGAATAGTTACATAAAATTATAAATATCTAAATAATTCGCATAGATTATATGAGTTTTATTGAATAAAATTTTATTAGTTCATTGAAAATGTGTTCAAATGATATTTTTTGGAACATTTTTTTACGTTCTCTTACCCATATATATGGCAAAGAAAATATTGTTTTTAGAGGTTTGTTTATGTGTGTTTATTATTAGAATATCTCACGAACAAATAGTAGCAGACAGTCCAAACTTTGTGCTCTAAATCTGTATCATAGAGTGATTCCACACGAAACTTTTTGTTAAGGTTTAAATAGTTCGTGTACAGCGACATCCAAGAGAATTGAAATATATTACGTCTATAGAGGAAATTTTTTGGTAGGCTGCCTGGAACAAACACACACACACACATATATATATATACATATATATGTGTGTGTGTGTGCGTGTACATATATTTATATATGCATAAATAAATGCTTCGGGTAGATTGTGGAATGGAAATTATTCATGATTCGTTTATAGGCCTACTTAAAGTATTTCGATATATTGGGACTTAATTTGGAGATAACTGATTTTTTTTTTTTTTTTTTTTTTTTTTCATTTTGTGTTAGGTATTTTTCTTATAAAACTAAATTTAAGAACATACAATACGTGCATACAATACGTAATTTCAGAAAATGCTACATGAACGCAATGTGCATGAACGTAATTTATGAAAATGCTTTGCTATATTTTACTATGTGCACGAACATTGCCTATCAAATTTCCTGAAGAAAACGACTAACACAAATGAACAGATACCTGAAAGGGTCTTTATATAGCGACATTGAAAAATTAAATAAATAAATAAAAAGGAAAAATGAAACAAGTATATAAAGCAGCAGATTATACAGCTATTTCGTATGTAACTGTTGTTTTTCAGTCAATAATTGAGTTTGACAAGCTTTCGTGAATGTCGATGTCTCAAGAAAGACTAACGATTTTCGTGAAAATTGCTACATAAATCCCTTTTTAGATACGCTTTCGCATATTACAGGAAAATTGACAACCATCCTGATTAGGTAGGTCAGTTTTCGATCTCGGAAATCAGTATTTTTAAAAGTGGCTCTACCATTTTTTTTTATGTATTTATTTTTTTTTTTTACTTAGTATGTCAACTCTGTTTGTATATCTTTACACATGTATCAGTTTTCTTTCACATCAAAATTTTTAGGTGTCTAATTTGTTAGGTTAATTTTGCGTTTTTTGACTATACTGCATGTAATAGTAGGTAATGGAACTCATGTGGTACACAGTATATACACACATATATATATATATATATTCCCCAGATGTTTTCGAAATGGTAAAATTATTATCTACTCTACATTTAAAATATATAGAACGCATTATATACGGCCCTAAATTAACAAAAAGATTATTAGTAAAAAGTATAGGCATTAGACAAAATAGATATACTAGACTTATTTTTAACAAAAGAGAGAGATAAGAAGAACAATTACAAGAAAAATTTCATCGCTAAATAGTAACAAAAATTTAAAAGTTGCCAAGGGGGTCGGTCGTATACTGAAGGTGTTATTCAAAATGGTCTATATATTACGAATTTTTTCCTATTCTGAATATATACATATATATATATACACACACTACTGGCCATTGAAATTGCTACAATAAGAAGGAATAATAATAACGGAATGAAATTTGTTGGACACATACATTATAGTAGGAAGAACAATCGATTAAAATTTCAGGAAATTTGGAGTAATATGATCTGCCTAGGCATTGAATCGAACAGCGATTGGATGACATGTACGGGTAGAGCACTTCATGAAGTTTTAACACGATGCCACAATTCATCGATCGAAGTCACTGGTGAGTGGTGGAGGGCCAGTCGCTTTTCAACGATTAAACAGTCATTTTCATTGGTGCGAGATCAGGAGAACGCGCTGGCCAGAGCAACAGTCGAACACACTCGGCATCAATGAAGAACCAGACAATATGGACAACTTGCGGTCGTGCATTGTCCTGCTTAAATATTGCGCTTCGGAGGCCTTAAACATAGGGCAGAGCGATGGGCCTTAACTCGTCAGAAATGTAATGGCTGGTATTGAGAGTGGCGGGAATGAAAACAACAGGTGACTGGGACGTGTATCCAATGGTACCACATACCATCAATCCAGGTAGTGACTCAGTATGGGGCTACCAAAATTCTGATTACCCTCAAAACTGCATCACTGATATGGGCGCCATTAATGTGTAACCTGGACGCAGGAATGGCGTGAAGTCACTTTTCAGACAAATCACAATCCTGTTTACAGCATCAAGATTGCCTTATCCGTATTTAACGGCATTTTGAATATCGAACATTGCCAGCTGGGATTCGACATCATCATACTGTCCATCATTCGCAATGATGTTATGGGTTCCCATTGGATACACGTTTCGATTACTTCATATTCGTATTTCTGGCACTCTAAACAGCGGCCATTAAATTTCTGATGAGTTAAGGCCCGCCCCTCTTCCATGTATTGGAGGCCTCCGTAGCGCAAAATTTAAGCAAGATAATGCACGACTGCACGTTGTTTGTATTGTCCGGACCTTCTTTGATACAGAATGTGTTAGACTGTTGCTCAGGCCAGCGCGTTCTCCTGATCTCTCACCAATGAAAATGACTGTTTAAGCGTTGAAAAGCGACTGGCCCCCCACCACTCACCAGTAACTTCAATCGATGAATTGTGGCATAATGTTAAAACTACATAAAGTGCTCTACCCGTACATGTCATCCAATCGCTGTTCGATTCAATGCCTAGGCAGATATGTGCTGTTATTGCTCACAGAGGTCGCGGCTTTATGTACTGTTTTTTCAGTACATATTCCTCCAAATTTCCTGAAATTTCAATCAATTGTTCTTCCTACTATAATGTATGTGTCCAACAAATTGCATTCCGTTATTATTATTCCTTCTTGGTGTAGCAATTTTAATTGCCAATAGTGTATATTTACTGATTTTTAGAATAATATTTCGTAAGAGTAAAGTTTTAAATAGTACTTATGTATTTCAATTTGACACTGAGTATGAAGATTTCTTGGATTTCATTCTTCTACTTTTGGTTTGTCTTATGCACTAGTAATATTCCTATTCAGTGAAAGGTAAAGCAGGAATAGACGGGTAGAGAACCGAAGGGGTAAATAAGTGAAGCGAGTCAGGGGCAGAGCACCCTAGCAATTTAAAACAATCTAACGATTCCTCTGTTTAGGAAAAGATATCAGCAGATTGAGAAAATTTTACAATCAAATCGCACTGGTATATATATATATATATATATATATATATATATATATATATATATAGATAGATGTGTGTGTGTGTGTATTATCATTACTATGATTATTATTTTAATTTTATTATTCGCGTGTAAATGAATTTATGCCAAAGACAAAATAAATAAATAAATTAACTCATAAGTTTATTTATTTACTATTATTATTATTATTTGATATTTTGTTATTTATTTCTTTAATTAAATCTTTAATAATTCTAAAGTTATTATAGGGATTTTATATAACGTCTTTTAACTAATTGAAATAATTTTATTTAAATGAAATAATTTTATTTATTCTGAGTTCTTGAGTTCTTTTGGATCATTTAGTACTTTTTTGCGTTTAGATTTCTTAAAGAGGTAGTCGGAGACAAAAACATTCTTCTTTTAATATATAAAAAATTATTTTTGCAGTTTTTAAAGATTTTTAGGCTAAGAGTGCTTTTTTTAAAATGCATATGGACTCTGTGAAGGGAAGATTCTGTGTGGACCCAGAAAGTATATTTCAACATGTTTGTAACAACCTTCCCCTTTCGACATGAACGATATCATCGACTTCCCGTAAAGCTCGCGGGGCGTTTCCGATATGAGGCGTGGAAATTTGCTGAAATCGAGGTTTTTCAATTTAAAAATTAAAGTTTCTTATATTCTTATGATTAGAGATTTAAATAAAACAATTTATAAAATTATTAATAAAAAGCTTGATTTTCTTGAGAAAGTTACTCGCTATACAGATTTCAGATATTGCAATTTGTTGATAATAAGTTAGAGGCTACAGTAAAGCAACACAGGTGTATTTTTCGCATTTTATAGCTTAAAAATAAAGTGTTAAAAAAAAAAAAAAAAAAACAGTTGTTGTTTCACGTGTACTCATTTTATGGTTGTGAATTTTCTGATTATGAAAACAGAATTTAAAAAAATGCATCAGGTGATGTGCAATTCTATAAACAAAGATTAGACTTTAGATGATCTTGACGATCCGTAATGCACCCCTTTAATCTTATGTAACCCCCCTCCCCACCCCTTTACTGCACTACTGCTATAGCAGGTAAATAATAAAATGGCAGCTACTTTTTTCCATTTGTGTTCCTATTTAACGTAATTCCTGTGTACGAAGATGGCGAGAGATATCCTCTAGAAGGGCGCCCAGGCAAGCTCCCCGCAAGGCCGTGCATTAGTTCGGGTCTAAGTTTAATAAGACGCCGCCGCTATCAGACGAAGTTTAGGAGATTTTTTTAGCAGATTTCAGCAGGTTTTTCATGAGGAAAGCGGTCGAAAAATCCTCGTCTGATGAAAGTTGTTACACATATATCCTTATATCACGAATTTTCAACTGTTTGAATCATATACAATAGTTTTCAGCATAAATCGTGCAATCAAAGAATCCCCTCCAGATAATCCTCTATTTCTTTTCCTTTTAAACCACCTTGCTGTGAGTTATCGCCAAATGTTGCGTCCGTTGTTTACATTTCTGAATTTCATGTATGCTGAAAAACAAGCCCCCGGTTAAGTTCCACAAAGTCGTTCGGTTGCTTTGAGATTAAATATCTTATAGTTCAGAATATATGTTCTTCCGTCTGATTGCACCTTTATAAACTCTAGAAACTGCCTTCTCGTAAATGGAAAAAACTGCGATATACTCACGCCATTTAAAGTCGATAAACCTACAAATTATTCATTCCGCGCAGGTTTTCACTTTTTATAAACAAACGATGAATATTTTTTATTGAACATTACAAACAATTGTATATTACTTGTTAAAATAATAACCGTATTTTAATGAAAAATGTTTGTTTTTAGGTCAGGGGAATGAAAAGAATCAAAATGGACATACCGGTAAGTAAAACATTTTCAGAAAAATTAACATTAACAGTTAACTATTAATATGTACCAGTAGCAATATACGGCTGAAATTTAGTTTACATGTAAATGATCTAACTATTTTGATAAAAACGTGGGTTTAAAGACTTCTTCAATTAAGAAATCTACATTGGTCATCCCCACCTTCACGAAAATTAGTTTTCACTGTTGTGTTTTACATTACACATCACTAGCAAAAGTACTTTCTAAAGCCTTAAATATTTCAGGATTTAGATTTTTTCAGATGAAAATCTATTAGATTTAGCTCCGTGAAACTCCGTGTTAACTGTGTAACCCGATTGCAATGTATAGGGGAATCTTCTTTTTATTTGAAAGTATACTCGCATGATTTTAATAAAATTTTGAAGTTTGTGCATTTTTGAGGTGATATTTATATCCGAAATAATTTCACTTTCAGAATAAGTAAAGTTCACTGGTACCTCGGACTTCAACCGCGAGAATATAGGCTAATATTTGGTGTTCTACGAAATCTCTTGAATCATTAAGTTTTTATGAAATGAAAAAGAGACATCTTTATTCAAGAAAATCATCCGTCGCTGGTAAATCTGCTAGCAGAACTGTATAATAATACCAGAAATGATTGAAATAGCGATAAATATAGAACATTTTTTTTTTTCTAGGAAATTGCTTGAATGATTTTGATAATAATTTATGATTAGTTGCTTAAGATGGTAATTCAATTTATGATAGATTAAAGTAGAAGGCTGAATTTTACCAAATATGTGAAAAATACCCGAGCCGGGAATCGAACCCAGGCCTTCCGCTTAACGCGCGGATGCTCTATGAATTTTCAAGGTTGTTGAAAAATTTCTAAATTGAAATTTCGTGGTCTATCGGAGTTGCGCCATGTTAAAATTTGTCATTTGATTCAGCTGCTTTAATGCAGACTCGGGGATCTTGCCACCGTATATTAGGTGAGAAATGCCGAGCTGGTTATCAGCCAGGGTAGCTCAATTATTAGAGCATCCGCGCGTTAAGCTGAAGGCCCGGGTTCGATTCCCGGCTCTGGTATTTTTCACATAGTTGGTAAAATTCAGCCTTCTACTCCAATCTATCAAAAATGAATTTTCAAGGTTGTTAAAAAATTTCTAAATTCAGTTTATATTTATCTTCAAGGAAATTAGTTTTCATTGTTAATTTGCACTCTACCGTGATCAAACAAGTAAGTAATATACTTAATATTTTCCCTAAGAATAATATTTAAAATAAGACTATGCGTGAACCCGGTCATCCATGTACTGCATCCCTTTTCGACCGGGAACATTTATACCTTAAAGGTTCTTCTGTTTTTGCAAACTGAAAGAATGACGTGGACTATAACCCACATTTTATTACATACGACTGTTCCAGATGCAAAAATGTGAGTGGATGTCTAACCTGTACAATTGTACGCTTTCTGTCGGAAAGGGATAATAATTAAAAGGGAAACTACTTGAAACATGAGAAGAGCTGTACAACATAATCACCTATCAGGCAATATGCCCTCAGATTTATTCAGCGTAGATTTTTATATTAACCATATAATATATATCAATTTTATTACTCTTATGCGCTCAGAAAACTACCTGCTCGTAAATAAACTGCAACATACTCGAGTCATTTTCAAGTCGATAATGGCACAAATTATTCGTTCCGCACAAGTTTTCGCTTTTTATAAATGAACGATGAATATATTTTTTGAATGTTAGAAAGAATTGGATTTATAACATTAAATGAAATGTTACAAATACAATTACGTAACATTGCATTTGCAGTATTTGTTACAAATTATTAGTTCACTTGAATTAATAATTTTTAAAAATATTAAGTCTTGAATTAATAACCACGTTTTAATGAATTTTTTTATTTTTAGGTAATGGAAATGAAACGAACGGAAATAGAGTGACAGGTAAGTAAAACATTTTCAAAAAAATTAGCGTTCACTGTTAACCCTTAGTCCTCCGGTTACAAAATGCGACAGAAATTTAGTTTACACGTAAATGGTCTAACGATTTTGATGAAAACTTAGGTTTAAAGGCTTCTTCAATTTAAGGAATCCATATTAGTCATCCTCACCTTCAGGAAAGTTAGTTTTCATTGTTGTGTCTACACTTACACTCCCTCCGCTAAAGCAAAATATGGCATAAATCTGTTTTTTTTTTTTTTCAAACTGCACAAAGGTTTTGCAAAATATTTAGAAAAAAAAAAAAAATTCTTAAGCCTTAAATGTTTACGGCTTTAGATTTTTTTAGATGACAAATCTGTTTTATCTCCAAGATATTTCATGTTTACTGTTAAACTCGACACGGACGATTGCCATATATCTTCGTTATATTTGAAAGTATTCGCATGTTTTTAGTAAAAATTTAAAGTTTTCTCTTTTTTGAGGTGACATTTCAATTTGAAATAATTTAATCTTAAATATAATTAACGTTCACAAGCAACTCGGACTTCAAAAGCGAGAATATAGGTTAAAATTTGGTGTTCTACGAAATCTGTAGGTTGATTTTGGAATAAAAACGTTATATCAGTTTTAAGGAAATAGAAAACCGTTCTGATTCACATCTTTATTCAGGAAAAATTCAAGTCGCTGGTAATGTGCCAGCAGAACTTAATCGCTCACAGAATTTTTTTTCCTTTGTGACCTCTATGGAATTCTCCAGCAGAGGACGTCAGGGGTAGCAGCCTAATAGAATACATAACTGTCAATAGTCTTTTTCTGGCCTAAGACTCCTATATGATGAGAGCTGGCGCAGTGTCCGCCGTTTTCTGGCCCGTCTGGGAAAGTGTTGGCGGTAGAAAAAGCTAGGTTACCTGATTAGCGTAGTTATCGCCTTTAAACTTCTATACAGATCAAGTGAGCTAGAACTTCTTATCACAAAACAAACAAGTTGGCAATTTTAAGAACATCGCCAACATTCTCAAAACTGCAACCCTTCACGTTAAAAGAAATGTAATGTTAAAGTTAATATTAAAAGAATTTAAAGTAATAACTTAAAAAATAGTACATTCATATTAAATTTGTCAAACAACTTTGAAAATAAAATGAAATAATTTGAAAATAAGGGAAATCTTACGCTACAAAGTTGTGCTCCTGCTCCGGGTATCCACGAGTTACATCTGCAATTTATAACCCCATTTTACTTCTTCCTGGATTAGAAGAAAATATAAACAGGCCTTTTCTGGAGTTATTTGTGGAATTTAATGCCAAAAAACCACCAATAATAAATCGTCAGCCGGTCTTGTCGGATAGAAAATGGCGGATGCGTCAGCCTATCTATGTAGGAGTTCTAGTCTGGCCAACATTGATAACTCGTCAGCATAAACCGTCCAATCAAAGAATCCCAGCTCCAGATAATCCTCTATTTCTTTTCCTTTTAAACCACCTTGCTGTGAGTTATCGCCAAATGTTGCGTCCGTTGTTTACATTTCTGAATTTCATGTATGCTGAAAAACAAGCCCCCGGTTAAGTTCCACAAAGTCGTTCGGTAGCTTTGAGATTAAATATCTTATAGTTCAGAATATATGTTTTTGCGTCTGATTGCACCTTTATAAACTCTAGAAACTGCCTTCTCGTAAATGGAAAAAACTGCAACATACTCACGCCATTTAAAGTCGATAATCCTACAAATTATTCATTCCGCGCAGGTTTTCACTTTTTATAAACAAACGATGAATATTTTTTATTGAACATTACAAACAATTGTATATTACTTCATAAAATAATAACCGTATTTTAATGAAAAATGTTTGTTTTTAGGTCAGAGAAATGTAATGAACCAAATTGCACGTAACGGTAAGTAAAACATTTTCAGAAAAATTAACATTAACAGTTAACTATTAATATATACCAGTAGCAAAATACGGCAGAAATTTAGTTTACATGTAATTGATCTAACGATTTTGATAAAAACATTGGTTTAATAACTTCTTCAATTAAGAAATCTACATTGGTCATCCCCACCTTCACGAAAATTAGTTTTCACTGTTGTGTTTTACATTACACATCACTAGCAAAAGTACTTTCTAAAGCCTTAAATATTTCTGGATTTAGATTTTTTCAGATGAAAATCTATTAGATTTAGCTCCGTGAAACTCCGTGTTAACTGTGTAACCCGATTGCAATGTATAGGGGAATCTTCTTTTTATTTGAAAGTATACTCGCATGATTTTAATAAAATTTTGAAGTTTGTGCGTTTTTCAGGTGATATTTATATCCGAAATAATTTCACTTTCAGAATAAGTAAAGTTCACTGGTACCTCGGACTTCAACCGCGAGAATATAGGCTAAAATTTGGTGTTCTACAAAATCTCTTGAATCATTAAGTTTTTATGAAATGAAAAAGAGACTCACATCTTTATTCAAGAAAATCATCCGTCGCTGGTAATCTGCTAGCAGAACTGTATAATAATACCAGAAATGATTGAAATAGCGATAAATATAGAACATTTTTTTTTTCTAGGAAATTGCTTGAATGATTTTGATAATAATTTATGATTAGTTGCTTAAGATGGTAATTCAATTTATGATAGATTAAAGTAGAAGGCTGAATTTTACCAAATATGTGAAAAATACCCGAGCCGGGAATCGAACCCGGGCCTTCCGCTTAACGCGCGGATGCTCTAATCATTGAGGTACTCTAAGTATATCTTATATTATAAAAACTTATATTAAAATAATAAGTTTTTGCTAATTTTACTCTAAATATGACCAAAAGAATGTTAGTAATAATTAAAAATGAGGCAGAATTTATATAAATTATCGAAAAAACTAATATTTCTAAATAAGATAGTATCAATATTTGTGGTAATGCATGTAAATTAATCCCCTGCGGGCGTCGCCTGCTAGTCCGTTAATAAAATTCCTTCTTACCTCACCAAATTGAGTTATGATCTACGGAAGTGCACTCGTTTCATGTTTACTGTGCAGTTTGTTCGTTGTTTTTCACGCAAAATGAAAAATACAAAGAATTAATTATATTAACTTAACTAGCTGCCTTCGGTGACCAGCTGGTTCGCGATCCTTGAAAAATCCGACTTTATGAAACTCCCTATCGATGGCGCCTGCGGCGCCTTTTTCCCGTTTCAGATCTTACAACAGCTTATTGACATATAGTAAAAATAGCTTTATTGAAAAATTTAATCGCAGTAAATTCCCGCACAGTAGCCTGCGGCGCCCTCTTCTACCTTCAATATCTGAAACAGACTGTTCGCTCACCATGTTATGATCTTTCAAATTTCTGACTTTAGCAAAGTCCCGCTCGGTGGCGCCTGCGGCGCCTTATCCCCGTTTTAGAACACACAACACCTTCCTTGCTCATTAGAATTGAAAATATTGAAATTTGAAAATATTACAGCACCATCTGACGGTAGAAATTTCTTTAATCTACTGTTCCATTCTAAATCAACAAACCTTTCAAATGATGTATTACTTATGAAAATATTTTAATTAGTAGCTGAGATACCAAAGAAAACCTAATCAGGAAACCTAATCAGGAAACCTAAATCAGGTGAAATCTCGAATTCCACTTTCGATAATATAAAAGTACTTAAAAATATCTTTCGAATAATGTATTAAAAATAATTTAATCATAATTAGAATTTGAAATATTGAAATTTTACAATATTACAGCGCCATCTGGTGGTAGAAATTTCTGTAATCTATTGTCCAATTTCAAATCAACAAAGCTTTCAAATGATGTCTTACTCATGAAATTATTTTAATTACCGTAATTTTGTGTATATAACCCGCAGGTAATCTATAAAAAAAAGAAACCTTGATTTTGTATATCCTGCGGGCTATCATCCAGTGCTGGGTATCTATCGCGAACAACGAGAAAATCAACATCAGTCTAATTTTAAAATTTCAAAATATTTCAGCGTCATCTGGCGGTAGAAATTTCTGTAATCTACTGTTCAATTCCAAATCAACAAAGCTTTCTAATGATGTATTACTTATGAAATTGTTTAAATTAGTAGCTGACATACAAAAGAAAACTGATTCGGGATACCTCAAAACATGTAAATCTGGTGAAAACTTTAGATAATATAAAAGAACTTTAAAATATCTTTCGAATGATGTATAAAAAATAATTTAATCATAATTAAAAACTGAAACACGCTTATTAGAATAAAATTTAATTTTCAATTAAAATGTAATTTTTTTTTCAAAAATCGATTAAATTTGAACTGCAACTGTCCCCTGTGCTGTAAATTGCGCACACAAAGTTTCAAAAAATTTAGAAGAAAATTGAAGCATTTTGAAATTTGCAATTTTTATTCCTAGAAGAAAAAGCAGGTGATCTATCTCAAAGGGTAAAATATTTACTTCGTTTGGGCGGATATCGAATTCTCTCTTCTCTGTCAAGGTCAGTTGCCATAGTAACCGACCCCATGAATCAAGATAGCAAGCAGTATTCAGTTCATTACGGAATAGCGATGCCCGTTTTCAATGGTTTAATGCCTAAAATTAAAAAAATTATAACTCATTCAGTTTTTGAAATTTTCTCTCAATCTTTTGGGAATTGAATTGTTGAAGCGAGATCTATATACAAAAAAAAAAAAAAAAAAAAAAAAAAAAAAAAAAAAAAAAGAAATGATTTATCTCTAAACGTTTTTGAGTTATAAAATGTTTTGTGAAAAAATCGATGTTTCGTAAAATCTAAAAATATGAAACGCTAATCCGTACTTTGCAAAAATGTTTATATGGTTCGAAAGAAGATTAAATGTCCTTTCCAAATATACCAGTTGTTAAGAAATGGAACAGTTACTCGGTCCTACAGGGCGTTTCAAAAAAGACGATCGAGAAAAAGAGAAATTTTTGACCCTTTTTAAAACATTTTTTTTAAATATAAAAAATCCGTATTTTTTTTAAAAAAATTGTACCGTAAGAATCGGTAATGGGTAATCGGTAATAATCTCGTGGTACAGGTGTATTTTCAATACTATTTCCAACAGATCGGCAGCGATCGCTTTAG
>CAWVNO010000368.1:0-38000 GCA_963930645.1 Salticus scenicus
TGTCACCGCGGGAGCATTTTGAAGCAAGGAATCACGCAAAATCCCGTCAAAGTGAATGTTGCGCACGCATAAACAGCACCCACACATCAAAACTCGCCATTCTAAGATAATTTGGGGGCAGATGTAAGTTTTTAAACATTTTTTTTTTTTTGCATATTCTAAAGGGGTGGAGGGGGGGAGTGGAGATTTTCTCAAAAGACCATCAGAGTGCGTGTTCTGTACAAATAACCAACCCACACACGAAGAATCGCCTTCCGGAAATAATTTGGAGTAGGGTTAAACTTCGAAACGCGTTATTTGCTCCTCGCTGCCAAAAAAATCGAAGGGGAAATTTTCGAAAAATCTTCTCACAGTGGATATTGGATGCATATAACCAAACCCCACACCAAAATTCATCGCCGCAACTCCTATTTCCCCAGGACAAATTTCTGCAAAAAAGGGAGTTCTCGAATTTTTTCCCTCGTAACACCCCCCCTCAAAAAAAAAAAAAAAAAAAAGAAAAAAAAATCAAAAATTGCCGAAGAACCAAAATGGCTTTCGGAAATAATCCTCTAGAATAGGAGCATGGTGCGGATGGGAAAGCCGCTGCTGCTTTTGGCAGTAAATTAAAATAGTGGTTTTAACAGATTTCAATGAATTTTGTTTGAAATTTTTGATCTTTTAAGATTTTATATTAACAATTATATGGTATTTTGTAATTTCATATGAGTATAGTGACTAACGAAGTCAGCAAAGACCACTAGTGGAGAATAAAAATTCCAGCTTTCTATTATTAAGCTGCGTTTATAGTAGACGTGGCATATACATTGTGCACATACTCAGAATTAAAAAATTTCTCTGATATGAAGATCCGAATTTCAGAATTTAAAACATTAAAATTATATATAATAATAATAATAATAATAAAGGTTAAAACAACATTAGATATGTAGGTTTGAATATTCTTTTTTATTATGTAAAAGTTGTCTAAGTTTGTTTACGAAAGTTGCATGCTGAACAAACAATAGGCTCGACGTAGTATACGAACACGTGCGACACGAAGTTTTTTCGAATCTAAATTTCATCTGCCAATCAAATTTTACCTTTAATACATTAAATCTCTACAATAGTGTATTTGAAGCTAGACCATGTGCTCTGCAATTTTAAACATCATTTTCCCATTTCTTATATTAAATTTTAAAGTTTTCATGGATTTTAATTTAACATGTAATTTTTTGTATATACATTTTTAATTTTATTATCGTTTTCGATAAGGATGACTAAAATTATATTTATCATGAGATTTGTAATTATTCACATTGTTATTTATAAACAAAACTATTCAACGTACTACGATGAATCAAAATTACGATATTTATTCACAATTCAATTTAGAGTTAACAAAAAAAAAAAATAAATAAATAAATAAATAAATAAATAAATAAAATAAAATAAAATAAAATAAAATAAAATAAAAACCTCACGCAATTCTGTCGTTATGATAGGTCATTTAATACCAAAGTTTCTATCAAACAGAATTCGATCAGATTAAATTAGATTTGGAGAAAATATTTCATTTTCTATGCTAGCTGGCTTGTATAAAGAAAAATAAGATTGTGAATCTGATTGAATGTATTTTCCTTTTGGTACGTTATTGAATCCTTTATCTAGAAAATGCAAAAATGAATTTGTTGAGTTCTGCTAATTTATAAAGTTAATGTATATTTGTAGATTTGTCATTTTGCATTTAATATTTTGTTATTTTATTAAAATGGTAGAAATATGCCTGCCAATGTTGCCAGATCTGGTGAATGTTTTATTCAATATCCACCAATAATTTTTAATCGTAACGTTTGGCTAATCACTTCCAAGATTGATAGTCTATTATGTTTATCAACTATCACTTCTCAAAATTATTGGTGATTACTGAATAAATAAAGTTAATGTAGATTTGTAGATTTTTCATTTTGCATTTAATGTTTTGTTATTTTATTAAAATGGTAGAAATATACCTGCCAGTGTTGCCAGATATGGCGAATGTTTTATTCAATAACCACCAATAATTTTTAATCGTAACGTTTGGCTAATCACTTCCAAGATTGATAGTCTATTATGTTTATCAAATATCACTTCTCAAAATTATTGGTGATTACTGAATAAATAAAGTTAATGTAGATTTGTAGATTTCTCATTTTGTATTTAATGTTTTGTTATTTTATTAAAATGGTAGAAATATGCCTGCCAGTGTTGCCAGATCTGGCGAATGTTTTATTCAATATCCACCAATAATTTTTAATCGTAACGTTTGGCTAATCACTTCCAAGATTGATAGTCTATTATGTTTATCAACTATCACTTCTCAAAATTATTGGTGATTACTGAATAAATAAAGTTAATGTAGATTTGTAGATTTTTCATTTTGTATTTAATGTTTTGTTATTTTATTAAAATGGTAGAAATATACCTGCCAGTGTTGCCAGATATGGCGAATGTTTTATTCAATAACCACCAATAATTTTTAATCGTAACGTTTGGCTAATCACTTCCAAGATTGATAGTCTATTATGTTTATCAAATATCACTTCTCAAAATTATTGGTGATTACTGAATAAATAAAGTTAATGTAGATTTGTAGATTTCTCATTTTGTATTTAATGTTTTGTTATTTTATTAAAATGGTAGAAATATGCCTGCCAGTGTTGCCAGATCTGGCGAATGTTTTATTCAATAACCACCAATAATTTTTAATCGTAACGTTTGGCTAATCACTTCCAAGATTGATAGTCTATTATGTTTATCAAATATCACTTCTCAAAATTATTGGTGATTACTGAATAAATAAAGTTAATGTAGATTTGTAGATTTCTCATTTTGTATTTAATGTTTTGTTATTTTATTAAAATGGTAGAAATATGCCTGCCAGTGTTGCCAGATCTGGCGAATGTTTTATTCAATAACCACCAATAATTTTTAATCGTAACGTTTGGCTAATCACTTCCAAGATTGATAGTCTGTTATGTTTATCAAATATCACTTCTCAAAATTATTGGTGATTACTGAATAAAAATTCGCTAGATCTTGCAACACTGCCTGCTGAAGTTAATTCAGTTTGGAGCACAAAATTGTTGCGAAAATAATTTTTTATACCATATTTACTTGACATCTCGAGACTGAATAAGACTCTTTTTAAATAAAATAAAATAGTTTAAAATGTTACGCTTTTAATTTTTAATTTGTACGTCTGTACTGTCGTTGGAGCTCAAAAACGTTAACATTTTGAATCATGCACAAACATTATAATGTAATTTGTGTGCTTAAGGCCAATTTTCTAAGTGTGAAATCTGCAAGAAACCAAAATAAACGCCGAACGACTACATCATACCTGCCAACATTCTAATTAATATTTCGTATTCCTGTAGTTCCTGCCTTTCTTTCTACACTAGTTTTTAGAGTATTTTTCTTCTTATTTAACCATAATTAAATTTATAGAAAATTACTCTAAATATTAAGTGGTGTGTAAAAAGGGGCGGTACTAACAATCCTACAGATATAGTAATATAGAATAGTTGTAAATAACTATAGTTGTAATTAACCATATCTCTACGGAATACTTTTTAACGAAAAGTATGAAAATTACACATGATGTCATATTCTAAGCTCGGAAAATAGGTTTTATTACATAGGTTTTTGAGTTGAGAAAGGGAATAAACAGATTCCTTTGGATACTGTTGGCTTGAACACACTATCTATTTTAACCCTTTCAGGGACGGTGGGTGCATAGGGCAACCACAATTTTTAATTCAAAATTGCAAAAACTGTCCCCGGAAATTTTTTATAAAACTTTTCTTTTATAACTTACAAGGTGGTGAAAAATTATTGGCTGAAATGAATTACAGCGACCGCGAAAAATTATCAAAATTTAGCATATTTGGCGATTTAGCGCTGTTAGGCGTTCAGTTTGCTATCACCGAGATTGCCGTGTACGAACAGAACCGTGTTTTGTTTCTCCGCCAAGTACTCAAAATCAATCGCCTAACAATGTGAAATCGCCAAATATGCTTAATTTTGATAATTTTTTGCGGTTGCTGTAATTCGTTTAAGCTGGTAATTTGTTTCCCTTTCTGGTGTTTTATGAAGAGTAGAATCACATATATATATATATTTTTTCAATATATTTTGAAGACGACACCTTTTGAATGTTTCCTTGTTAGACTTAACCCTTTCCGGCGCAAGACAATTTGAAACATTTAAATTATACTGCCACCGGAGTTCATGAACAAAATTAAACTAAAAAAATTTTTAATTTTGAGGTTTAAAAAACCGGCCTTTTCTCATATGTCATAAACGTGAATTTTTGCTAAAAAATTTCCGGGATGAATTTTTGCAGCTGGATTTTAAATTTTGCGTCCTTGCAGCGAGGACAGCGCGCGTTAAGGGGTTAAAACTTCATTTACTTCTTGTCTTTTAATATTGTTGGTGATTTTTCGTGGTTGTTGATTTTAAATGAAGAAAATTTGCTTGACCCTGAAAAGATTAAAAGAGATTTAGTAAAATTATCTATTTTAAAAGAGATTTAGTAAAATTGTATATTTTGATATAATGTATTTTAAAAGTGAGAGAAGTAGTATTTCTATTTTTCATTGTAAATATATCCATTACATGATATCATAATCTATTATAACTTCTACGTATAATTTAAATGTGCTTAACAAAGTGATTTTAGCATAATTCCGTTACTTATTGAAGATACGTAAATAGTACCTTAAATTTTTATTTCTTAAAAGGAGTAATAAAACTTATATGAAAGAATGTGGATTAAATAACGAAAAAATATTTCTTATAAGCTGGCTGAATTTTGGAAGTATTGAACTGTACTGCGTAACTCTTTAAAGCAAAGTGATATGGAAAACATACTACATATTTAGGTTTTTCTGTGTGGTTAAATGCGGCTTTATTTTTGCTAGCAATTGTTATTTTAGTCCAAATACTTCTATTTAAAAATTACATTAAATAATATATATTATATTAAAAAAATAAAAATAAAGCTGTTTTCAGTTTTTAATGGCATTCTTCGTTTTATAAATATGAATAATTATGTGTTTGTGAGTAAAACAAAATTCTGTGTATTAAACAGCTAACAGCGTTTTTTCTTGGAAAAGGAAATCACTTATTCTTTTTTGTATATACTAGTACTACTTATTTTTAAAGTATTTAAAGTGAATTTAACGTGCATAATACTTATTTTCAGATAAATACACACAAATGAAATGCATTGATTCCATAGAGAACCACTGATTTACAGTATAAATGGTCAAAGTTATTTTCTAATCATTTAAGTTTATTATATATTCTTATATATATATATATATATATTCTGTTTCAAACTTGTTTATGTGACTTAAAATAGTTTGCAGCGTTGAATAGCCACTTTTGTGTTTTCCAGAACAATGTTTCTATTTTCAATGCATTGTAAAATTTCCTATGCGATACACGATGATTTTTCTTACTTTAGCTGCTTTTTATTTAATTTTTTTTTTCATTGTTACATATCAAATTTGTACTGTGGTTTTGGATATTAATATCATGTACATACTTGCCAACCACATCATTAATAACCGTACAATTGTTAACGCCCCCTGAAAAAACTCCCCTATTCTCTCACCACTATATTTTTAGAGTAATTCTCTCCAAATGTTGTTACGATTAAATAAGACTAAGATTACTGTAAAAAATTATTGGTGTGAAAAAAAAGCCGGGTACTAAAAATTGTACGGTTTATAATGAGATGGTTGGCAAGTATGCACGTATAAAACTCTACCAGTGATTACCATAAGAATCGATATATGTTTTAGCAAAATAAAATGTTTTTATGCACCTGGCCATATCAGTTGGAAATAACTTAATTTTTATTGCTAATAATATTATGATATTTTTATCACATTGTAAATATTTCAGATAAAAATGCACAGAATATTGAGTAAATATTAGTTTTACTTTGTTAATTGTGTTTAAATTTTTTTTAAAGATTTGGAACCTATACTACTAATACTTTATGTTTGATACTCCGCTTCTGCTGTCAATGATTAATTATACATGTCTACATTTGAAATTTTAGTGTAATAATTTTGACTGATTTTTATATTTTTGTTGTACTGAAACCGAAAATGAAGCCAGTTTTCCTCTATAGAGTTTTGTAAAATAAATCATAGAAACTTACTATAAACGTTACCATATAATTATATTGGTTGAAGAGTAATGGAAGTAATTGTGTCGGTATGCACCCTGTATTGACAAAAATGTATGTCTTGTAGAGAAAAACTGGCTTTATTTTCGGTTTCAGAAGCTAAAAAACATAAGTATCAGCTAAAATTATCAAATCAAGTTTTGGCAACATTATTTTGTAGATCTGTGTTGTTTGTGGAATTAATATTTTGCACTTTTTTTTTTTAAGTGATTTAGGGAACTGAGTATTTTCCTATAATTGATATAATAATTGATTTTTATATAATTTAATCTTTCAATGTATAATATATCAACTAAATTAATAATAAAATGTGTAAAAAGTAACTATTTGATTATTCATAAAAATAAAAATTTTATGTACGAAATTCATTAACTAGATTTTTCATGAAATCTAATGAACAATTGCTTTGTGGAACTAATTCTTTTTTATGTATATTCTCAACCATATTGATTGATTTTTGACGTAACTTTTAGACAGTATTCATTCTTTTTTTTTTTTTTTTCAGTTAATACTATAAAAAGTTATAGAGATTATTTTAAAAATATGTACTATTATCATAAGGGCCAACTTGTACGGTTATTTAACACCAGTATTTCTTTGTAAAAATTTTTTATCATGTTTAATCGCAGAAAACTGCCTAAACCATTATTAATTTCTATTAAACATTTCCAGTAGCAAAAAAAAAAAAAAAAAAAAAAAAAAAAAAAAGTACAAGTTGGCAGCTATGTGATATAACCATACACCTTTACTGTACACTATTCTGAATGTGAACATTTTGCATTGTAGGTGTCTGTTACGCAGAGTTTGGTGTTCGGGTTCCTCATACAACAGGGTCGGCCTACATGTACAGTTATGTAACGGTTGGAGAATTCATTGCTTTTGTCATCGGCTGGAACATGGTTCTTGAATACTTAATAGGTACTGCTGCCGGTGCATGTGCGATCAGTGCATGCGTAGATGCCATGTCAGGTGGAGCTATAAGTGCTGGTATTAGAGGCGGCATGGGCACGTTTTTTGGTATGATATTTTTGCATAATATGTATACAAAAATGAATCTTACAATAAAATATCATGATTAAAAAATAAGTATTATATAATTATCACATTGTTATTTTTATGATGCCAATTTTTAAAATTGTTAATTACTTGCCCTCATCATCCATGCTTCAGCTTTACCCTTTGCTGGTCCTATTTATTTTCACTCCTCTAGTCAGTGTTGCCAAATTTAGAGACTTTTTTATTCAATATCCATCACTAAATTTTAACCGTAACGGTTGCCTAGTAACTTCGAAGGTTATTCGTTCATTATGTATGTATTCATTTCTGAAAATTATTGGTAAAAATTCAATAAAAAAGTCTCTAAATTTAAAAACACTGTTTACAGCGCTTTAGAGCTTTAAGGCAGGAAAATCGTCAAAGAAAATTTTTAATTACATATTTTGTGCGTTTTAAAATATGTTAAAAATTTACAAATAATATTTACAATATACTTTTATTTATTTACGTTATTTACAATTGTTTAAATGGAATAAGATGATAATTTTGTAAAGTAACTGGAATTAGTGAATGAAAGTATTAATGGATGTTTAATATCAGTTCGTGTTCCAATGATATTTAAAATTATCTGCGATGCTCTGAATATGTGTCTTTAAAACTTTTTATTCAAAATCATTTTTTTTTCATATTTTAGATTCAAGTCTTTCTAAATGATTGAAATGTTTTGATCATATGTATAGTACACTGTAAAAAAAAAAAAAAAAAAAAAGCTTTTTTTACTGGGAACTTTTTTTTTTCGTTCTTAAGGAGAAAAACCCGATATTAAATTACAGCCATTTTTCTCGTTTTTTTTTTTTTTTTTTTTTTTTTTTCATTAAATTTACAGGAAACTCTGTATTTAACAAGAAAAGGAAAGTCAGATGTCTTTATAATAATATATATATATATATATATATATTTCTTTTACAGGGTATGATTGCAGGGCTGTGACATGTGACTTTTTTTTCTATTCTTTTAGTACTGCTATTTCCAAAAATAAAATATAATATAATATAATTTGTAACAAACTTTTGCAAGTAAACCATCACTTTGACAGCATAAATTTATCATAAATTTTATGTTATGGAAATAGTGGTGCGAAAATAATAATATTAATAATGATAAAAGTCGCCTGTGGCAGCCTTGTGATTGTTTAAAATTTTCTTCGATTTCCAGTAAATAAGTTTGAATTTATTGGATTTCTTAGTTTTCAATATTTTTGCGCTATGCATTTTAAATTACATATTACTTTTGAAAATGAATTCAAATTTATACTGGTTTAATTTCTAAACATACCTGCTAACGTTCTAATTAATATTTCGTAATATTTTTATTACCCCCCCTTTTTTTTTTTTTTTTCACACTAGTATTTTTATTCTTATTTATTCATAATTACGTTTATAGAAAATTACTCTACAAAAAAAATACGGTGTGGAAAAATGGCGGGTACTAACAATGCTGCGGACTATTAATTAGAATATTGAGAAGAATGTTTGCAAATATGATTCCTTTCGTGGGGATGAGAATTTGGAGCAGATTTCATGCCACTGTTCATGAAGAAAAATTTCCTTCCCAATCGATCTTACATTGAAGAAAAGGAATATTTGTTTTGTAAATAGTAGTTTGAGTTTTGAGCCAAAGTCCTAGCCCTACTTTCGTTTAAATAGTAACTTTCTCACAACTCTTAAAAAGCATATGGGGAAACCGTAGACCTATTATAAGAGTGGACGGGACAATGGCAACCTTTTTTAGTGGCAAAGATAACTCATAAAAAGATCATGTGAATGTTGATCTACAGGAAGCCAAACTGGCCAATATTAAAATTTACTCGCCATTCTCTAAAGACTGCTTTTTATTAAGCAGACGATATTTTCCCTTTTTCTTTGAAAGTTCTTTTTAAAATTTTTATTTCACTTTAAAAGTTAGATTGTTTTGAATAAAAAAAGAATTTTATAGCAAGAAATAGTAATTAGATGTACTTTAAAAACCCTAGAAGTTATGTAATATAAGAATTTTATTTCAAAGGTAAGATTCTTTTTAATATTTCATTATTTCGTTCTTTTTAAGTAGTTATTTTTATATAATGTTTATAATTGCTATACTTATTTCTTTAAATTGAATTAGTTTAACTATATTATATCTTATATTATTTCAAAAATGTCCATAATTATTTATGACATTTATTTTTGAACTTTGTCTATGTTGATAACAAGGTAAAAATAAATTTCAGCAGCTGTAATATTTTACACTAGTTTTGCTTGTTGTATCTTTTAATAATAATAATAATATATATATTTACATTCAAAACAAAAAATTGCCAATAACACGATAAATGCCAAAAAAGGTAACCTTTTTTAACATTCACATGGTTTCATCTTTGCTCTTAATAATGAAATGCTCCGTCCACTCTTATAATAGATCTATGGGTAAAACACATGAAATGTTTATTAATTAACAAAGAAACAGGATTTACAAAAATAAACTTGAAAGTAACGTCCAACGCTATAGAAAATAATTTTAAAAATGGTAGAATGGTAAATATTAATGAAGAGTAATGGGTTGTTTTTAAATAAATATAAAAATACATTCAACTCTATGTGTTCTAGAATTGTCAAAATGTGATTTAATTGATATTTAGCATATAGGAGTATTTTAGGATTAATTACGTGCATTCATGCAAACTCTTGTAGTTTTTGTAATTGGCTGTTAGCCATCATTATGCAAGAAACATACGCTAAATCTAGAAATTATCACTGTAATTTCAAATCGCTGAAAGATCATGAAAAACTTGTACTGAAAAAAAAAAAAAAAAAAAAAAAAAAAAAAATCTAAAGTACCCAATTTAATTTTTTCAAAGCAAAATAGTCCTCGTAATAGTTAAGATATGGTTAAATGTATGAATTAATGCAATACAGTATAGAAATAATTTCTACTAGGCATTCGATTTTTAAATTATTATAAAAAGTATTAGATGCGCAAATGGTGCTTAATTCTTGGCAAAAAAAAAAAAAAAAAGTCTGTATTAATATGTAAATACTAATAATACCTAATATTCTAATTTTTAAATATTTTTTTTTTCTAAACAAATCAACTTTTTCCCAGTGCTACGACAAAAAATTACTTCAAAATATCCCATATAAACAGGAAAATACACAGGGTTGATACGGTCCATTTTATTATTTTATTTCCTGACTCTTCCACCAATACACCGGGTGATCCAAAGGTCATAGAAAAAATAAAAGATGTATTTTACAAAAAGTATTAACCGTAGCACTATGTGGTTTTCAATAAAATGCACAGAAAGACGTGGGATTGTTTTAGATATCAAAACATTCAATAGAAAATTAATTTAAATATTTTTCATCTGGCGGAGCTTTAATTGTAAAATTATTATTATTATTATTATTATTATTATTTTTACAGTTGCGCAGTATATCCAACAACGTAACTTAGGACTTCAAATGCTCAATATGACGGCTGTCATTCATCAGAATGGCCGTCAGATATTCTGAATGATAATTCTGATGAAAAAGTTTAAGTATATTTGCAATATGGTGCCATTTAAAAAAGCGGATCTGTTTAAAATCTGAGAGAATACTGCGAATACAGCACGATCTGTTCGTGAAAAACGTGACTAATATTTTTTCTTATATTTATATATATATATATAGTAATATATAAGTGCAGAAATATATAAACAAATGAATGAAATTAAATATAGAAATATATAAACAAATGAATGAAATTATACCCCAAAAAACACTGAGATCTTCATCAGGGAGGCTTCTCAGTGTAGGGGTGAACGAGAAGTTTCTGAAAGGACAGTAGCTATAAGCTAATAACTATCCTTAGCCCCCAACTTCTCACCAAACAGAAAACCACCAATAACTGATGAGAAATCAAACATACATATAATGTATAAAACTACTAAAAATATTTTATAAAATTATCAAATTGCAAAAGTTACAAAATTACATCAATTCATTTAAAAATACAATACAAAAGAGAATTACTGAAGGTAAACAAGAAAGTAATTCTCCTATTGGTTTTCTAATCTGTAAAACTTAAATATTTATAAATTTTCCTGTCAATAGTTTGCTATATATATATATATATATATATATATATATATATATATGCACATATATATAATCCCATGCTTTTTTGTGTATTACCGTGAAAACCATATAGAGATACTGTCAGTACAGTTTGAATAGTGTGTATATATATGTTTTTTGACTTTTGGATCACCCAGTATTTACATGGTAACATTTTATGGTTTCCACAGTTGCTATAAATATATAGTGGTGGACGTTTCAAGGGATAATAGAGAGATTGTAGTAACTCCGATACAATTTTAGATTTCTGCAACGTAAACAATATTTTCGCTCAAATTCCTTTTCGCTACACCTATTTTTAGTCATACTCTAACGAACTTTAATATGTAAAAAGAAAAAATGTTTAGGGATTTAAATTTTGTTTACGATGTTAATAATATTTTTTTTATAAATAAAGTACACTTTCTAAAGGAGAAATAAAGATATTTTGTTTCACATTCAGAAAATACAAGATCATTAAACTAATTACTGTTTTCCAAAAATTACTTTTTTTTCCCCACCCACGTACAGTCATGGTGATGAACGTAGCAACAACCTTACTGAATTTTTCCTTTATTAGAAGGTTTCGTTTATTAAAAATTTAAAAGCATATTTTTCTCCTTGCAAATCATTTCGAATTTAAAAGTTTTCCCATTCACTTCCATAAAAAAAGCCGCCAATCTGTTACCAATCCAAAATTCGATGTAATTTACATATAATATATGTACTATTAATTTTGAATGATAATTCTTATTATGTATAAAACAAATAAATTTTAGACATAAAGATGCACGTTTGAACAATTACTGTATACTGGGTGGGGCGCCCAACAATAATTATACAGAAATATCGAAATTAGTAATAAAAATGGCAAGAAATGGTGAAATACATAGTGCAAGTACCTAGAAATAAATACATTTTCAATAGAATGCATATTTTCAACCTCTTCCTTTGTCTACGCTAACCCTTTAACATTCTTTGGTTTTGCGTTGAAACCAAACATTTAACACTTTGTTATGCATCAATTTTTCAATATATTTCTCTTGTTTTAATCGATTTTTACTGTTTTGGTTCCTCTCTATTCGCTATATTGCAGCACTACTCTGAAATTTAGCAAACAAAGTTTCACGGGAAGCCAAGTGCAGAAGTCACTCTTTGACAACAGTTTCTGCTTTAATGATGCATTTGTTCCAAATTTCTTCACACACGATGAAGGGTCATGCTATTATTTTTACGTGAAACAACTGTTGTGATCTATTTTGCAAATTGTAATACTTACTTACAAAGTTATTTATTAATCAAATTAATTATTATTTCAGTTTACTGGTGTTAACAAATAGAAGTTTCGACTAAACATTTCTCAAAAATCAAAAATGCTTTCTTTTTCTTTCTTTCTTTCTTTTTTTTTTTTTTTTTTTTTTTTTCATAGTTAGGATCAGCTATATGTCTAATAGCCTTTTTTGAAATGAATTTAGCGATTTTCGAAAGAAAATATGCAGAGAACGTTAAAAGATTAGCCCCTTTTCACATTTAAACACTAAAATTGTTCTCTCTATGCATTAGATCACTATTCATACCTACCAACTTTCTAATTATTATTCCGCAGTATTATTAATACCCGCCTTTTTTTTTTCAGACTAGTATGTTTTTAGCGTATGTTTCTTCTTATTTAATGGTTATTACATTTGGAGAAAATTATTCTAAAAATAAAGTAATGGGAAAAAGAAGGCGGTACTGTCAATGTTGCATGCAGTGTTGCCAGATCTGCCGGAATTTTCTTCAATAATCACCAATAATATTTAATTGTAACCTTTGACTAATGCCACTATTTTTTTAAAGGACTATATTACATATATTTTCGACGTTTAGATAAGCTGAAAACAACTATAAAAAATGTCAGGTTTCAAGTTTCCCTTGAAAAACGGAAGACTTATCAGTTATGGACTATGTATCGCAACTGCGTAAAGCAACCACGTACAACGCATCTGTTGTACTTTGCAAAACCTTTTAAACGAATTTCGAATCTGCTGTTTAAAATCTTTATAGCTTTCACAGGAAACATACCGTTTGTTCCATTCTTAAGTTGATGTTTATTTTTTGAGATTTTTAATTTTGAAGTCAGGTTGTGCTTTGAAGGACAACTTGTGTTTAATGCTTATGAACAATAAAAACAACTGAAGAAAAAATGCGTTTTCTTAAAAAAGAAAAGAAAAAAAAAACATATTTTCGGATTATTGCTCCAAGTGATTATGCAGGGATCGCATTTTCCGCCTTTTTTTACGGCGGAAAATTTCAGACTTTTTTACCCCGGTATTTTAATGGAGAAATTTTTGTGGTTATTTTATAGTAATGTATCATGGTTAAGCAGGACAGAGATTTATCTAGAAAAATTGTAGTGCTAAAAAAGACGGAAATTTCAAATCCTCGAATCAGTCCTAAAAAAAAAAAAAAAAAAAAAAAAAAAGGCAAATGCGACCCCTGAACATGCTTTAAAGCGGTGAAAAAATCTAGCTCATAATCTCAAGTTTTCTACTTTATTTGTGTCGTATAGATTTTAATTATTTTTTCTTTTAAATTTTAGGTCATACGCCGGATTTTCTGGCGGCCCTGATCACATTCTTCATGACTTTACTTATGGTGGCTGGCGTTAAGAAATCTTTGCTTTTCACCAATATCTTGAATGCAGTTAACCTTTCCGTGTGGGTGTTCGTTATGGCTGCAGGTCTCTTCTATGTAGACACAGACAACTGGAGCCAACACGGTGGTTTCATGCCATTTGGATGGTCCGGGGTATTCAATTTTATAATTCAAATTACATTTATTCAAGTTTAAAGTACATTCTTTAACTTAAGAACAATAAATAAGAATATTTCATTCGTAATGTAGATTAAAGTGCTCTTAATATATACATTGTACATAGAAATTGGGAAAATTTTATGCTGGATATTTAAAGCATCATTTCTATTTTCATAATAGAATATAAAGTTGATAAAATAAAATTAATATGATACCGCCAAATCGTATTATTTTAACGGTAAGATAATTCTTATTTATTCATATAATATAATACATTGTTTTCAATAACGTTATATTTAAATAACGGAGTTGTTGGAGATGCGAAAAATAACTTATTTTATGTGTCTTTCTGCTTCAGGGATCACAACTAATGCTGCCAGATTGGGGGGTATTTTTTATTCAATACCCACCACTAACGGTGGTGTGACGGTTGCCTAACCGTTTCGAAAATATCTTACAAAAAAGTCTTTAAGTGATTAGGCAACTATTACACTTAAAATTTACTGGTGACTATTGAATAAAAATTTCCCTCAGTGTGGCAGAACTAGTCACAACGTTCCTACATTTCTACATGCATTTCATTAAACTATCATCACAATCTCAGCACGATATTCTTTTTGCGTAATCGTCATTAAAATCGTCAGGAAAAATTTCTTATTTTAAATAGTAGTGAAAATGTAATAAAACGCAGATAAATAATAAAGAAACGCTGCATGCGACCCTGCACTTAATATCCAGTGTTGCCAGATCTGGCGAATTTTTTATTCAATAATCACCAATAATTTTTAATTGTAACGTTTGCCTAATTAAGATTGATAGTTTAATACGTATATCAAATATCACTTCTCAAAATTATTGGTGATTACTAAATAAAAAAATCCTCCAGTTCTGGCAATACTGTTAATATCACCTGAATCCCTAAATGTCACCTGAATTATCTATAAAATGTCCAAATAGGCGTGGCTAAATGAGTGGTTATTTTTCAGAAGTCGTACTCCACGCCTTTTTCTTCAGGGCATTTTCCGAAATGAAAAATGTCCATTTGTATTGCTACTATTATTTTTCATATAGAAATCTTTACTGTACTTGTATAGTAATGTGTCGTGATTAAATACAATAGATATTATTGTTCAAAAATAGTGGTAACAAAAAGGAGGAATTTCTCATTGCTTTAAGTGTCCTGACAAAAAAAAAAAAAAAAAAGCGGTTAGTACGAACTAGTGTTGCCAGATTGGGAACTTTTTTTATTCAATTTCACCAATAAATTGTAATTGTAACGGTTACCTGATTACTTCGAAGATTAATAATATCAAATATCACTTCTCAAAATTATTGGTGGAAGTTGAATAAAAAAAGTCGCCAATCTGGCAACACTGGTACGAACCCTGTTATTTTAGATCGCGGGTAATATTTGAGTACAATCTCATAGGAATCTTACAGAATAAGATTTATGGAGTTTTTTCGGTGGAAAAGTGACCACTGTATCAAAAATTCACAATAACGCATCCATACACGGTTCAGCTAATTTTATTCCAATCGTAATTATATTTAGGTCGTTCTTCATAATACTCGGTGACGGTGGTATCCTCTATCTAAAGCATTGTTTATTTTACTTTATTTTACTTTCCTTTTTAATTACTTTCATACATATACTTTTCTTAATTAGGAGAGGAATAATGTTAAATTTTTTATCTGTTATTGTGTTTTAAAGAATATTCTTAAAATGGTTCTGCTGATGTCTTCTGGCGTGTTCTTATTGACTTTCAGTAAAATTGAAACTCATATTCAGTAAAATTGAAACTCAAAACCATCCTTATAAATCAAATTATCACATCTCTGTTAAAATAGAAATTGTGTTTTTTCTCAGGGATACATGCAATTTCATGTAAATAACAAAAAATTATTACATACCAAAGTATATTTTGACATTTTTTTTTTTTTGAGAAAAATTTGCATTTTCCTTCCTAAAGCATAGGAAGTGGCACTTTGACTTGTTATTTTTATAAATTTGAATTGGTATTCACTTACATGTACAAAATAAATATCACAAGCAACATTATAAATTTATGATAATAATGTTTATAGATTGTAAAAATACCTCATTTTTTATAACACTGCTGCAATAATTGCACTTGATAAAGCTATATCAGTTTTTTTTTGGAAATTTTCACAGTTATTTTTTTACATTATTAACTTTTATATTTTTGGCGTTGTATAATGCTTAACTTTCATATGTAAATATTTATTGATAAATTCAAGTCTTCCTTCCTGGTGCTTGATCATTATAATGATAAATAGTTAATACACACACACTCGTATAAATATGCACAATTTTTGCAATTTATTTAAGCTCATAAAGTATATTTTTGCTTTAATAGCATCTTCGTGTAATAACATAATTCTCTTAGATATATACATATTTCAACATTGGCGATTTTCAAATTAATTTTCTACATACTTTTTGTAAAGTATAATGATAATGATAATAATAGTAATTGAGAAAATATATTATTTATTTTCTGTTTGAGGGGTTAAATCGTACATATTTTAAAGTAATTTTATTCAACTATTTTTATTGAGAAATTGTTTTAAAATCGATGCACTGTAACACAATATTTGCTCTAAACATGTCATTGTAAAATGTTCAAATGCAAAACAATTGTTACAGATAATTGCCTAAAATAATCTGTCGTTTACTATAGTGTTCATAGAGAGTTCTGAGAACAGGAACACATTGTCTTCTGTATTTAATACTTTTTATTTAACACTGAATCATTTGTAATTTAATATAACAAGTAATATATATATATATATATATATAAAAAAAGTCAATTCCTACTTACAAACACTATCGATTTTTTTTTTTTTTTTTTTTAAATACTTTTGAATTAGGAAATAAAAAACACGCGTGAAAAATGAAATAAAAATAATTATAAGATAAAAAAAATAAATAAATTATATTCCATGTTTTAAATTTTCTGATGAATCATAAAGCTCTTATGAATGTGCATAAAATTTTTAAAGTGATAATGACGTCAATTTTTGTGAGATGCATAATTTAACTATTTTAATTTTTTAATGTTCACGTTTAATTAAATGTATTTATTTTTATGTCGAAAGTAAATGAACTCGTAAATTTTTTTAGCAACAATTAAATTATAGTTAATATTTTAATGGCTATTTTAACGCTATTAGGATGTTATTATTTTCATATTTTAATTAATTATAAAAAAAACTAATAAAAAAATTCGAAAATCGGACTTCGAAGTATTGTGTTGTCACCGTGTTCTGAGCAATCCTGAAAGTTTCAAATGTCTAGCTAGTCGAGAAGTTAGTTAAAAATCGATTGCAAGATTTGTACAGGATATATATAGGGAAAGTGTGAATTGATAGTAGGAATTGATTTTTTTTTTTTTTTTTTAAAGGTAGGTTATTAAAACTCAGAGCTCGAGAGCTATCCGCGTTTGTAATGATCGATAGATGGCGCTCTCTGAACACTGCAGTTGTTAGTAAATATAACAGCTACGTGTAATTATTATTCTTTCTCCGCCATTTCAACATGGAAAGTCGATTGCATAATATGAGGATATGCAGTGGTGTGATAATTTCACCTTAGCCCACCAGAGGGCGAGCATTTCATTACAATCGCGGATCCTTGCTATCAAAATCTTAATAAAAAAAAAAAAAAAATCCATATTAAGAATGGTTTATCCGAAAATATTTCATTAGTGAAGAGAAATTAAAATATTATGTTAGAATTTTACTTTTCATTGAAAGAATCTTGTATTAAAATGGATTTGTATGCATTAAATGTCTATTAATTTTCTTTTTAGGTCTTATCCGGTGCCGCCACATGTTTCTATGCATTTATTGGTTTTGATATAATTGCGACAACAGGAGAAGAAGCAAAAAATCCAAAATGGTCAATTCCCATGGCCGTTATAGTTAGCTTAGTAATAGTTCTCACAGCCTATATAACATCAAGTATGATGGTAAGTTATTAGCTCGGATTTTTATCATCGTTTAGTTTTTAAAATTTCTCAAATATTATTATTACTAATGAAAGTAGTATGGAGTAGAGCAAATGCAACTAAACTTTGGAATAGTTCGATTTTGACCTCATTTTTTTTAGTTGCCATTATACTTTTTCTGAAACTTTTTAGGCATAAACTATAGGTAATTGGCTTCCTTAAACCATATGAGCTCTTTGAATTTAGAAAAACGGATAATGAACAGAAAGAAAAACGGATAATGAACATTTTGTTTCTTGGGATTACCTTTGACCTTGATTTGGGGTAAATGTAATTTCAATCTACTATACTCGTACACAGTACATTAATCTTTTTAGGGGAGCGATTTGCATAATACAAACGCAAATTTTAATTCCCAGGAGGAAATTAAAGGAATAACTTCACTTATTTCTTGTTTACTAGCATTGTTGGTGAATTCTGGTGAATTTGATTTTAACTGATAAAATTTTCTTGCCACTCAAAAGGTTAAGGGTGATTCCATGGAAGAAGATAACATCACTCACACAGAAGGATAGTATTTCCTCTTTTTTTCCACCAGTATTAACATACAGAAATTTAAATGGCATATTTACTATGATTTTTATGATTAAATAGGATAGAGATTATTGTTACATACTTGCCAACTAATTAATATTCCGTAGTATTGTTAGCTCCGTCTTCTTTTTCATACCAGTATCTTCTTAGAGTATTTTTCTTCTTATTTAATCGTTAAGGCTTTTGGAGAATAATACTCTAAAATTTTACTGGTGTGAAAAAAAAAGGCAGGACTAACAACACTACAGAATATTAATTAGGTTATTGGCAAGTATGTTGTTAAGAAATACTGGTGGGAGCAGAAGTATCTCTATGTGTGACTGACATTACATTTTTCACGGAATTGCCTTTAAGTGATATAATAGGGCATAGCTGCCAACTGTTCCGATTTTTGAATACCGGTAAATGTTTATAGAAATTTTCGTCTTAATAAATCATAAAAGCTTCTGCAAATCCGTTACAAAAATTTATAAGATTTTCCTATGAAAAAATACTAGTATACAAAAATCGAAACTGTTAACAGCTATGATAGAGCAAGTTAGTCTCCAGATAATGAAAATTCTCATGAATATAGGAATAAATTAACTGAACTCTTTACAGAGTTTCAAAATTTCCGTACATCTCTGCAAATATTTCACGCTTAGAACCTTTAGTACTCCAACCAAACCTAAAAAAGAGCAAGATCTTAGTTTTCATTGAAATTTAAATGACAAAACTGAAAAGTCAGAATAAAAGAATATAAGTAATGTAGGACAGTACTAGGGTTAAGCACAGCTATTCTGGTTGTATTTACCCGGCATACGAAATTCTCGGAGTAAGTGGAACCACAGATGGCAAACCAAAGAATTTAAGAAATTGAAAATATCTGAAGTTACATTCAAAATCTACATTCAAAACTTTGTTTACGTATTAAAATCTGTGGAATTTACTTCACATTTGTAAAACAATAGCACAACTTCGAATTTTTTAATTAGCACTCCGTCGAAGATTGGACTAGAGAAATATTTTTCTAAAACTATTGGCGTAACGTATTTGATTTGGTGTCTTAAGAGCGGATAATACCTAATTTCACCGGAAGCCAAAGTTTATGTTATTCTATGGGGAAATTTGCTTCCACTATTTCTCATTACCTAATATATATTTTTTTTTATTTCCATTTTCCCATTCAGAAAATTCACACTCGTTAAATTAGAGCTCGTTTGCGAAAAAAAATTATTTTTCACATTTTATTTTCTAGTTAAATAAAGCGAAAAACGCACTTAATTATTTTCAGAAATGAAATATATATATATATATATATATATATATAAACGAGTTTTAATTTAACGGTTGTTTATTTTCTGAATGGAGAAACGGAAATAAAAAAAGAATACATTAGGTAATGAGTAATTGTGGAAAAACAAATTTTCCCATAGAATAACATATACAGAATAACATGGGACTTGACTCTCGACGAGATTAGATTTTGTCCGCATTTAACTCTAAATACTACAAAGATAATTAAAAAGGATTTAAAAAAATAAATAAACAGAAATGAGGACTATTAGGTCTAAATTTAGCTTATTAGTTTATTGATAAGGTGAAGTTATTCTTACTCCACTTCACCGCAATTAAAATTTATTCTTTTTAAATCCATATTGTAATTAATTTTCATGACAATTACACAATACAAGGTAAACAGAAACTTTAAGCAAAATTGATTCTTTTTCAGGGTTCTCAGCAATTACTATTTTGAATACCGCTTTTTATATACAGTAATATTTGTATTATGTTATTATTTTTTCAATGATACAAATGATTAATGGAGATTACCAAACTAAAAAAATGGTATAAAAAATAGTTACTGATGAACTATATTTCTTTTTGTGTGTGTGCGTTTATATTAGTTTTCCAGTTGGTGTAGAAATTTTTAGCATTCATAAGAAGTTTCAATCTAGCATTTTACGTTTTTACACGTTTTCAGGTGTGACAAACTGAAAAAAATGAGCATAGTGTCCACCTGTGGGTTAATCATTTTCTTAATTGAGTAGGGCTAAATGTCTCTCAAACGTACCTAATGAGGATTATTTTCATTGTAAAGAAGACTAATTTTCAAATATTACTTTTGATACTGGCATGAACATTACTGAATAAAATAATTCTATTTTATAGTTTTCGTTAGTTATTTGAAATTACCGTATTTTTCCGGCCTGTGATCAGTGTGGCCAGATCAGGGGAAAATTTTAATTAATATCCACCATTTAATTTTAAATGAAATGATTGCCTAATTATTTTGACGATCTTTTTATTTGGTGTCTTCCAGATGATTAAGCAATCATTATAATTAAAATTTAGTGGTGGATATTGAATAAAAATTTCACTGAATGTGGCAGCACTGCCTATAATCCGTAGGTTATGCGAATCAGTTTTCACACCAAACAATTTAATTTGCAAACATCGCTATATTTGTAAGGGATAAAAGAAGTTTGTCTCTCATGTTTGTCTGAGAATGAAAGTTTCCGGTGTGAAATTGATTTAACAGACCTGCGGATTATAGACCGGGAAATACGGTAAGGAATTTCATAATTTGGCACAGCTTCACATAAACTTACATTATGGGGATTATTGTATTGGGAATATATGAAAATGCATAAAAAGAAAGTATAAAACTTGCTCTAGTAAAATTACGCAAAAAACTTGGATAATGTAAATGTATCGAAGTGTCGAAAAATATTTTAGTAGATAGGTATTTCAGTCTCCAACTGAGCATGGCCGTTGCCAAAATTTAATTTTTATTGTGAAATATTATGATCTGTAATTGTAATTTATAAAAAGTTACCCATCATATATTTGATAGGAAACTGAGCAAAGCCCACTATCATACTTGCCAACCATCTCATTATGAACCGTACAATTTTTTGTACCCGCCTTTTTTTTCACACCAATAAATTTTTAGAGTAATTTTAGTCTTATTCAATCGTAACAACATTTAAAGAGAATAATTCTAAAAATATAGTGGTGTGAGAAAAGAGGCGTTTTTTCAGGGGGCGTTAACAATTGTACGGTTATTAATGAGATGGTTGGCAAGTATGCCACTATGTCCAGTTTTTCCCAAACACTTTCATAGCTGCCAACATTTTAATTTATTCCGGAGTACTTTTAGCCCCGCCTTTAATTCGCACCACTTTATTTATAGAAAAATTTTCTTCAATACATAACTTCCATAAAATAGGAAAAAATTGCTTTAAAAAAATAAGTGGTACGAATTAGAGGCGGGGCTAAAATAACTCCGAAATAAATTAAAATATTGGCAGCTATGCACTTTTCGTAATCTTCTAGTACTTTCAAAAAAAAAAAAAAAAAAAAAAAACTGATTCACAGTTAAAAGTTATCAACTTCTTCAAACAAAATTATGAAAATAGTTTATTCATATTTCCTATTGGTTTTAATATCGCCTTAAAATAGTTGATCTATCTGTGCTGTGTATTGAATATGAATATGACATTTTACTAGTTTGCAAAATAGAGTACTACATTTCAATCTCAGTAAAACTATTTGTAACTAAAGAAAGTTTAATATAAATATGTTTTAAATTATGTAAAATATCAACAAAAATGATTTTAACTGTTTTAATGTCTTCTGAAATTTACCAATTCCTTCAAAATACACGAGTTAATAAAATATCTTTTAGTGGTGTATGAAAATGAAGAGACAAGTTTTGTTTAAATATTAAAATTAAAGAAAAGACCTGATTTATTTGTTTCGCGTTCATGTTTCTAATTATATGTTTTTGTCTATTAAGCTTTTGCGCGTTTAGACACGTAGAACTTCTAGTTATTTGCTGTTGAAAATGTGCCAGAAAATTTTCTTTCTTGTAGTTATTGCTCCTCAAGTTAAAATTATAAAAGCAATGAAGAATAGAATGGGTCACGGCAATGGTTGAATTAGTTCGTTGGATCAATATATCGAGCAAATGAGAAGGAATGGTGGCATGCCATTCACAATGAAAATATAAATAAATAAAATAAAGTAAGATAACCTTATAATATATTAATGAACGTGTCTCAGAGAGTCGACACGAGCACACAAGTGTCTTCAGTAATTTAAATTATTTAATAAACGGTTAGCATGTTAAGGCATTTAATTATATAAAATTAATACTCCTTTCTTTAAAGAGACTCTCTGTCTAATGTCGCTGGCAGCCAAAGCCCATGTTATTCTATGGGGGAAGGTTGTTAACAGAATGAATCCTTATACCAATGTATTTTTTTTTAATTCTCTTTTCACATCACAACTGTTCAATTTGTTCTTGCTCTCTAAAAATTGATTTCTTAAGTTTTTAGTAACTTATTTTGGCGGTAAAGAATGTAAATAATTTACTACATGTATTTTTCGAACTTAATAGCTTCAAAATGAAACATTAAAAAAAAAAAAAAAGACATTTTTGTAAACAAGAATAAAGAATAAGAGTTGTGATTTTTTTTTTTTTTTTTTTTTTTTTTTTTTTATGTGAAAACGGGAAAAAAAATACATTTAGCAATGATTAATTCTGTTGACAAATATTCTCATATAATAACATAGGATTTGGCTACCGGAGACGGGGAAATTAAAAGAGGCAGAGAGTAGCTTTAAAGCATTTTTATCAAACACTGAAAAATTCAAATTAGTGCAAAGTAAATTATTATTTATTTATTTTATTTTATTATTATTATTTTATTATTTATTTATTTATTTATTTATTTATTTATTTATTTTTTATTTTTTTTGAGAATATCATAAAAAATTCTTTGACTGTACTTAAAGGATAATATAATATACCTCACCACATTTTACAGCAATACACCAGGTTTAAAAATATAATGTTGCAATTCTCAAACAAACTAAACGTACTAAATATAATATAAGTTCAATGTAAACGTGGTACTTTAATAAACATTTAAATTTTTATTTGCTACAGGGCACAGAAACTTAGATAAACAATGTGGAAACGTTTACATATTCAAAATGAATCAAGAAATGCAGAAAATCAACTGTAAAATCAATACAAAGAAAGTGAACGATAGATATCCAAGAATATCTCTTAGATGGTTTATTCAGAATGAAAATCCAGGAATAACTCATAGATGATTTGAATTAATAATCTTTGAAAGAATATTAATTCGAATACAGTCGTCCCCACTTAATCGAGTAACGGATAATCGAATACCCCACTTATAAGAATATAAAGTCATGGAACAAATTTTTTCCCCATAGAAGTAATGTTAAATTTCCTCGTTTAAAGAAATATTTTTTACAACGCCACCCCGCTTAATCGCATAAGCACTCAAAGTTTCTTAAATAAAATTCCTCTATTTATGGACAATTTTTTAAATAAGAAAGAGGTATCGATCATTTATCTTTCCATGCAAGCATAAAACCATTATAGTTATACATGCAATTGCGTTTCTAGTCTTCCCCGCATAATTGAATACCCCGCTTAATCGAATTGATGTAGTTCGAACGGTTTAAGTGGGGCCGACTGTATCACCAAATTTTAGAATTCTTACAAGTGAAAAGCTTTTTCGCGTAAATAAATATTTTTTTCGATATTCTGTGCACACTTACCAATGTAATGTACCTGCTATTAAGATTTATAATTTATTTTCAAATAATTTTAATTAGGTGCTAAATTAAGTAATGAATATAAATCTGTTGAAAAAATTGTTTTGATTGTACTTGTCGAACTTTATATCGTGTATATCTACTCTATTCATCATCATAATAAAGATAATTAAAATATTATTCAAATCTAATTCTCGATTCATTCATTTTATGTATAAATTATTTATAGCTAAAAGTAATATTCATATATTTCAGACTTTTAATTTTTATACCAAATATGCCTAATATTAAATGCAGAGAGCTTATAATTTAAATGACCAGTAACCATCACCATTCGATCGAAAGGAAGGCTACGAGGAGGCACGTGCCTCTCCTCCCTCCCCTTCATATTGTTAAATTTTCAGAACACTATATAACATGAAATAAATTAAAAATTATCTTCTGTGGATTCAAAATTGTTTGCAATTTACTATTATTACTGTAAATCCTTAAAAGTAAAATAATAAAACATTTAATTACCGTCCCTAATGCATAAAAATATCTTCGTGCTACATTAGCAGGGAACTATTTTCGCTATAAATCACATTTTTAGCGGAAAACAAACGGCATCGTTTCATCATAACCAATTCTTTGGAGAACCTAACGCTCTGAAGTGCTCTAAATCTAAATGTCCTCTGCCGTCCTAAACGCTCTAAAACGCTAGTGTTGCAGTCTCGGTAAATTTATTAAAAGGCAATTACTAGAAACTTTAAGAAATATTTTTTATGTCAGGGAAAAAAAATATTGCTCTATTTTGTAATAATTTAATTGATATAAATTTTTTCGAAAAGAGAGCATGCTTTCTGCTATCTATATATTAATAGGCAAGCATAAAATTTGTTGTCCCTTTTTAACATATTAATTATGGGAGTAGAGGGTTGAAAATGGTATCATTCGAAAGGTATGGTTAGCCGGAAGGTGCGAATACAAATACTATTTTCTTACGATGTCAAGAAGGTATTTAAAAATACATTTATTTTTTATGAATTTTCCCCCATTTTTCCCTTTTATACACGTATTCCTTTACATTAAAAAATACCTAAAAGTAGAAAGTTATTAAATCTGGCAATTTCATAAAGCTCAAATAAAACCATAGACACAGTAATTTGTATAATGTAGCATCACTATACGCAAGCGAAGTGATGACGTCACTGTCTGTCCATGGAGCCATGAAAAAGATTTTCAATGTTAATCGTCCATTGGATTTTTTGTAAAAAATTGTTAAAAAATAACGTATATTATCTGTCAATTTTAATTCCGATATTTGGGTATAGTTATATATAAGTTACTGTCTACATGTGTTTGATTGAGTTATTTTTTTCTGTAAAATTGATAAAATATTAATTTAAAATCACAAAACTCCAGGAAGAAAAAAAAAAAAAGGCAAACTTCCAGTTTCGAATGTAAACATAAACATTTCATTTCAAAGGATGATGTTTAAACAATAAATATTCAACTAATATACTAAATAAAAGGAAAATGGATTTGTTACTAACTGCTGCATGTATAAGTAGACGATACGGAAAAAATTCCGATTTCCGTTTTTTGCTGAATTTACATGTTTTGAGCTTTCTTTACGTTTCAATTAACTGAAATTGGCTACTTATTTAAAAAAAAAAAATGTCTTTATTGCTAGCTTTTGTGGGTAGAAGAAGCAAGTAGAAGATACATAAAAACTTTTGATTTCCGGTTTTCGATGAATTTACACGTTTTGAGATTTTCTTGCATTTTAATTTAGTGAAATTGACTACTTATTTTTATTTTTAAAAAAGTGGATTTATTATTCTTTCCTCTGCATATATAAGTAGAAAATATAAGATTCAGAAAAGTTTTAGATTTTCGGTTTTCGATAAAGTTACACGTTTTGAAATTTCCCGAACTCAATTCGACCAATTTTGAATTTTTTTTTTTTTTTTTGTGTGTGTGTGTGTGTGTGTGTGTGTTCAAACACTGTAATTTATGAAACAATCGAATTAATTTAACAGAATTTGATACTTGGTTGGGCCTTGGTTTGACATGGTACCTATTAGCTTCTGGGCTGTATCACACAACAACGTTGCGATTTTCACGTTGCGATTTTCTCTCATTTCAGGAAAGACTAACATCTACAGAGAGAAATAGTTATAATAAGTACAACTCTGCTGATTCAGCTAGAGTGAATATCGGCAAACAATTGCCGCAGCTGTGTTGCAATTGCATTCCGTTTAGGACAAGGCAATAACTTTGCTTTGCCTCGCTTTGCAAAAAAAATGGTCGAGTTTCGACCACTGGGCGATACTAGTACCTATAAATACATTTACATTTAGCAAATTGTATGAGGGACGCGTATTTTTAAGAAGTTTGTATAAATCTACACTCTTTTTATTGTCTTCTTTCTACCATAGGGATTCGCTCTAGGAGATAATTATTTACATAAATTTATATTTCATTTATCAGATATATTATTATTGCATATTTATTTTGTGCATTCATTTATATTTTAATTATAATATACGCATCCGTACGGAAGTTATTATAATTTAAAATCGAAGGAGCTTAGTCTTGATGTCACTTAAACACGTTAATATAAATGTACTTACATGCGAAATTTATTGTAGTGTAAATGATCGATTTTGTTTTTTGCTAAGAATAAGAACAGATAATGATATTAGAACAGTATTCTAAAAATTAGGAATAGGCAGCATGTTTTTTTTTTTTTTTTTTTGGGGGGGGGGGGGATTTTTTTCTTCAAATTAAACATATGAGGAAGCATATTGATTGTAATTTTGTGGAGAAGTCAATGCCGTACGGCAAAATGATACATGAAAATGTTATAAGACATAAGCTTAGCAAAATATAAATTACTATGAAAATTCTGATGTGCATTCAACATTTCAGAAACTCACTCAAGCACCATAATGTCACCTGCTGGTAAAAAATTGAACTAACTTCTATTAAAGAAAAACCGTTTCTCTTGAATCGTATGGTAAAGTACCAAGTTTTAACCAAGGATGATACGTGAAAGAGGCTCTGTAGCAGTTTCAATAAAATTACTTTAATACTCTAAACACAAGGGTGCAAGAGTTTCCGACTCAAGACGGACATCTTACACCTGTATTTTTTATCAACATTTTCTATCATATTCGCGTGCAGTAATTTCTTGCGATTGAATATTATAGAAATTATTTATAAAAAGAACTGGTGTCAGTATTCCGTCTTGAGACGGAAAACTCTTGTAACCCTGTCTACGCTGCAATACATTTTTGTAATTCTTATTTTTCGCTTTATAAAGTTGATTTATTTTAAAACAATAAGAAGTGCAAAGCATTCTTTTATAATTTATATATAAAAGATTATATTTTCGAATTAATATAAGTATAACCTATTAATTAATTCTCATTTTTGTTTTAGCTTACACTTATCATACCATATGAGCAAATTGACGCTGAATCTGCCCTAGTTGAAATGTTTGCTCAGAGAGGGGCGTGGAAATCTAAATACGTTGTTGCAATCGGCGCCCTTGCCGGACTTACTGTCAGTATGTTCGGTTCTATGTTTCCTATGCCTAGAATAGTATATGCAATGGCCAAAGATGGACTTATTTTTAGGTAAGTAGTTGTAATATCAATATGTTAGTATATTAATATGCTATAAAATTTATATGTTGTATTATTAATATGCCGGTCTCGCCGCGTTCCTAACATTTTACTCTCAGTTTATTATATTGTCATCACAATTTTTTTTTTTCATATAATGTTTATGTTTTAGCATTAAAATATTCAAGAAATATTTCTTAATGATGATAGTGGTGAAAATATAATATAATACGAGTAAAATTTTATGAACGCTGCGAGAACTGTGTAATATGTTGTAATATTAATATGCTGCAATATACATGAAAGCGGAATGGCAATTTTATGAATAATAATGATGGAGACTGATAAAAAATTTGGATACTCATTTATAATTTTTATTTCATATAAAAGCAACATTAAATGATTACATTTATAAGAAATTTATGTTAAAGTATAGTTTTATGTATTTCTATATTGCAACTATATAATTAAATATTAATAATCAACAAATTATACACAAAATAATTCTAATATAAACTATAATTACTATTAAAAGTAAATATTGTTACTACGAATGTATAATTAGTATTAATTTTAACACTTTAAATACTAATAATTTAATTGAGATTAATTTTATTACTTCTACTTCTACTTCTGCTTCTTTTACCTTACTAAGCTATTACTAATAACATTACAACTAACGCTATATTTCCTTTAAATGATTTAGAAATTGTACCGGACATTTTAAAAACTGATAAGAGGCTTTTTTCTTAACAAACTAGGCAATTTTTTCTTAACAAACTGAATCCGAGTGTGATGTAGGTTGCGTTGAACAACGGAAACGGAATATAAGAAAACTTTAGTTATGTTCTAAAAAATGAATAAAGAGAAGAAGAATTTTTATGTTACTTCTCATTATTCATTTTAATAAGTCATTTGAAATTAAAAAAGTCATTTTTATTTGAAATGATATAAAGTTCATAGAAGAAAATTTGAGCTGGAGCTAGAATCGAGAATCAAGGCTATCAGATAGAAACAAATCATAAAATAAATATAAGTAAAATAAAAATTAAAAACTTCCTTAACACGTTCGCTGCCGGTTTCACGTGACTAAAATTTGAAATGACGTTTTTTTCCTTTAACCCGCCGAATATATTTGATGTGTTGCACAAGAGCGCTACATCGCCAGATGTTATAGGCTTTGTGTTTACCTTCGCTTGTTTGCGCCATGTGTTACATCAATACGCTGTATTACGTCAAACGTGTAAAAATTAATCTGCTCGTTACAAGCAAACTCTGGAGTTAATGAGCAGGGGCGCGCCGACCCAGTGTGCAATGTGTGCGGCGCACACAGGCGCCAGGCAACTAAAGGCGCCTTCCAAGAAATAATTACTAAAAAAAAAAAAAAAAAAAAAAAAAAAAAACTTTTATAATGTCAATGCGAGACAATGTGAATGATGTTTCGTTGCTAGGTGGTGGTGGTGAGAGGGGGCGTCCCCCCCCCGCCTCCAGCGGATCCCTATAACCCCTTCCCACCATCTGGAAGGAGTTCAACCCCCCCCCCCTCTAAAAAAATGCTGTTTTGGCTAAAATATTTTGAGCTAATCGTCATTTTTCTTGACATTCGTATCGAAGCGAATGAATAACATTAATCAAAGAAATGATTTCAAGTAATTATCTAACATAGTTAATAAATAACCGCAATAAATGTATTTCCTGTTTTCTCTTTCTTTCCTCCCATCTTTTCTGTTATCGCTGAGAAATTACTAAGTCAGCGTTTTGTGTTTAAATTTGCACCTGCAGCCGCAGCGAGCAAAACATTTACATTTATAGCTTGTCAGATACAGGTTTGGTATTCTACGATTAACATGTGCTTGTACATTCATTAAAATCATTCTTTTGCTTAGATTTTAACTATTTTAATATTTTAATATGTCATAAAAAAACAAAAAAGAAACAAATCATATTTTCAGAAAAATGAACAGGGAGAAGATTTATCTTATTCCAAGATTAGTAAGATATTATTTTTACATTTATTTTGATATATCGTTATTTAATGTACAGTAATCTTGGTTATCTTTGATAGATCTGTTTTTATGAAATCCCACTTTTCTTTAAATTAAAAAAAAAGTATTTCCAACTTAGTTAGTCGAAAGAGTAGAATGATTTTGTTACCTTTTCAAGCAGGCGCCAGCGCTTTTTTGAAGCAAAGTAGCGGATCGAATTGATTTAATACACTTAATTTAGAAGACCTTGATACGAGCTATGTATTTATCGAGTTTCAAGAATATCTGCTCATAAATACACGGTTCACAATTTCGAAATGCCTGCTATTTTGAAACAAAGATGGCGGATCAGTCTAGCTAAAGAACTCGTCTGAGATATTTCTAACGTAAGTCCATTGTTCATGTCAAATTATGGTTTGAATTATTTCAGTATTTCGAAAGCTATCTTGATGCAAATTTTACATTATATATAGAGATAAATTAAACGATTATAATCGACCAATTTCTACATAAATGAACCCAGAACTAAAAGCATATCCTTTTCAATTTTTTGCCAAATGTGTTTCTTTCTTTCTTTTTCTTTTTTTTTTTTTTTAAATTAGTATTAGAAAAAGGCATTGTACATACATATACATTAGTTTAATTGTTTTGAATTTCTGATATAATAATATATTACCACACTATATTTTGATTGTTATCCCTTTCCTTGTACTACATAAAAAAAAATAAAGAAAGAAAGAAAAAGCGCATAGATACAGTGGAATATTTCATTTGTAGGTAATGTAAGAGTATTTACGTAACTATGCCTTCTGAATGTACACTCCTTCTCATATTTATAAGGACACTTTATATTTTGAAATAACTAATGTAAAAATAATTTTGAACAAGATATACTAAGTACACTTAATATATCTAGTATTCTAAAAACCAAAACTGCTATAATTTTTTTAATATAAACCAAAATTAATAAAAAATAATGCAAAATGTGTTTTTCTTCACGTTTTTAGATGTTCATAATTATAGGGACAATCCAGATTTTTTTGTTTTATTTAAATTACTAGCGGATAAATTACAGTTGACATGCGAATTTGTAAACTACTGGACTACATTAATTCATATATAATCCTTCAATTTTTCTTGGACGGACATTACTGATAATTCCTCGAAAAAAAGAACGTTCAAGTAGTGAAGTATAATAAATGTGTTTTTTAAGTGGAAGGATAATTTCAATCCGCCGAATTTCTAATGAAATTCGAAGATCTAAAATTGCTGAAGGAAATGTGATCAAACGTTGAACTGCTGGTTCGATATTAGAGAGATCTGATGCAAAATCAGAGTTGTTTTACAGAGATCGAAGACTCATAATTCCTCTTACTGTTCAACTCATAATGACTGCTGCTGAATTTGCTCGAAATTTTGACGAAAGGTTAGGGTACACATTTATGCATGTTTAAAATAATTAATAATATGTTAAAATGAATAAAAAACCTGTAATAATCAATTAGCATTTAATGGGGGAAAGAACGTCAGTGTTAAAGTTGAATAAAGACAATATTAGATGGTAAAATGTTGCATTTTCGGATGAAAAACATTTTATTCTTGATTAACCAAATGGTTTTAACAGTTACTGGCACGATCTGAAGATAGCGATAGACAGAGCAAATTTTTTAAAGGCAGATATGAATCGGACATTTTAAAGGTGGGTCTATGGTGCTCTGGGGAGCTGCTTCTACTGAAGGCAGAATGAATTTAGTAATTGTTTCTATTATTATGAACATCAAGAGAATATCCGCAAATTTTAAATGTGGAATGATCAGATTTTTGTTAGATTTTGGGGGGTAATAATATTTTTTCAACAAGACTTACATTTTTGCTCTACTTTTAGAGCAATAGGAAATAGTTTGAAGAAAGAAACTTCTGTATTATTGCCTTTCCCATGGTCTAAAAGTTGAAAAAGCCTTGACTTATGATATTAGAAAAGTGCATGCAAGTCGAAAGCAATTTTAAATAGTTTAAATGTATTAAGAATATCATATATTCTATACGAAATGGTATTGAAACTGAATATTAAAAAAAAAAAATGTATATATCTATATATATACCTTAGAGAATGTCTGACTGTTTAACCCTAAAAAGAGACCCCATAAAATATTAATTTAAAGAATAACTGAAAAAAATTACTAAAATTCGAGCTGTCCTTATAATTGTGAACGCCTGAAAAATCATCTTTTTACCATATTTAAAGTTTTTTAAGATAGAAAAACGATAAAACTTTTAAAATATAGTCTATTAATGAAATTCAAATTAATTAAAAATACATTTGTTTAAATAATAGTGTTCAGTGTTTAGTTAATATAGAAAAACGGGTGTCCTTATAATTATGAGAAGGAGTGTATATATATATATATACATACATATATGATCGGGCCACAGCATGGAATAAATGTATGAAAACGTTGTAATATTAAAAGCGTACAACTTAAAATTATTGAATTAAGTAATTACCATTCTGAATTTTTTAACTGGTATTATATTTGGCCAAAAATTTCGATATCGAGTTTTCACCTGTTTTAAGGTCTCCTGAGTGAAGAAAAAAAAGTTGATTTTGGTAAATTGGCCGTTGTGTAAGTGCGTATGTACGTGTGTATTGTATATATGGAATATTTTGACTATCACTTCTCTAAATATAATAAAGATAGAACGATGAAACTTCAAAATAATGTATATAAATGTCATGTTAAATAATGCCAGGTTTAATAAATGTACGTATGGTTTTCCTTACTTTTGGTGAAAATAGGAAAAACAGAAGCGTTGCCGTGGAGGTCCGTATCTCAAAAACGGCTTTAACGATTTTCTTCAAATTTGCTGTATAAACACCTGACAAACGTCTTTTATTAAAAAAAAAAAAAAAAAAAAAAAAAAAAAAAAAATTAGGTCTCGGTACTGTATTTCTTAAAAAAAAAAAAAAAAAAAGCAGTTTTACGCATTTTCTTCTAATTTGCCATATTAACATCCTTATAGATATATCCTTTCGTATATAAATGTTAGGTTTGGGTGAAAAGACCAGTTTTGGTGAAAATCGGCAGTAAAACCAAAAGTCGGTTTCTCAAAAACGTATCTAACGATTTTCTTCAAATTTGCTACACAAACTTATATTTATATACCTTTTAGTGTATGTTACTTGGTTACTACAGGAAAACTGACAGGTGTTCTGATTAGATAGGCCAGTTATAAATTTCAGAAATGAGTATTTCAAAAAACAGATCTAACGATTTTCTTTTCTTTTTTAATTCGCTATGTAAATAATCTTTTGTATCCCTTCACAACGTCCACACTATTTCCCAAAAACAGCATATGTGCAGTAGTGGGTAATGGGAATCGTGTAGCTGTTGCGCACCTGATTTTTTTTTTTTTTTTTTTTTTTAACTCATGAATTTATCAAATTTATCAAATATCTTAAATAGATATTGAAGTTTCTTTTTTTCTTTCTTTTCTTTTCTTTACCAACTTTATCAAATTTTTACTACATTTCTTTTCTTTACCAAATTTACTACTGAAATTGAAATAACTCACTGATTATTCCGCATTGATGATTGTGCGTTAAATGGTATTCCAACCAGTGTTGCCAGATCTGGCGGATTTTTTATTCAATAATCACCAATAATTTTAAATTTTAACGTTTGCCTAATCACTTCGAAGATTGATAGTCTATAATGTTTATCAAATATCACATCTCAAAATTATTGGTGATTATTGGATAAAAAATCCGCCAGATCTGGCAACACTGATTCCAACCCTTGTAAAAAATTTAGTTATTTTTTGCTTTTATATTTGATAATAATAATAATCAAATATTGTTCAATTCACTTATTGAAAAACATTTAATTATTATCTGCCTGTTTATCCTTTTGATGAATTGCCTTTTAAATTTCATAAATAAACAATGGAAAATGTTACAAAATGACAAAATTAATTTGTATTATTAGGATTCATTATGGGCTAGTGAAATATCATATTCGTATCAGTAATTCGTATCAGTTCTCATTCGTTAACAGCGTCCGTCACAGGAAAAAAAAATCAGATACTTCAAAATCAATGAATATAAAAAAATTAAATTCAGTTTAATAATGTAAAAACATTTCAGATTAAGGGAAATTTACATAAGCTATCAAATTAAGACATATTTCGCATAAAATATTAATATTTGCCAATTATTGTTTATTTACCGGGTAATATAAAAAATTAAAATATAGGTATAATTTTATTTTTTATTAATATTTAATCCTATTACGAATTATTAACGATGAAATTTTATAATATGTTTAAGGTTTGGCAAAGACATTTGAAACATAATAAAAGTGATTGATTTATGTAATTGAATTTTTTTATTACATACTTTTAAAAACAAAAGTTGCAGGGAATAATTATATATCTTTTAAATAAACTTATAAAAGAGATTATAAAAATTTTTGATTGTGGAATAATTTTTGGAATTTTTTAAAGTAAGCATTTTAATTATGTAACTCCAAGCTGATCTAAATTTTACTATATTACGTTACTTTGTATAAAGTCTGCAGAGTACATATAAATCTGTAGAATATAAATTGGTATATTGCAGGTTATGGGGAAAAGATAAAAGTGCGCTGGTTCTGTTTGTGTTCGGGTATTCTACATGAATAAGTTTTGTATATTATTTAGTGCGTATAAAACTTTAACTCATACACTGGGATGCACAAAAGATGAACATTTAATAATTATGCTGTTTATTTTCATGTCGGAGTTATATCCATGCGTGAAGTCTGTATCAAATTTAATTTTATCAGTATAGTGTTGAAAGGAGAAAAAGAATCTTTATTATTTCCAGGGACAATCCTTCAGTGCCAGCTTATATTCAGAGGTTACCCCTTTTTTCGGAGTAGTCGTCTCCTTTTTTTATGACTGTCATCCGTGAATGAACAGCACATATAATAATTACTAATAAAATATTATAACATTTTAATAATGCAGTCTAATTTGTCCACGGAATACACACTAAAGTTACGTTTGTAAATTTGCCTTTTGCACACGCCTTTAAATAGCTATGAATATTATAACACCATATTCTTGGAGGTAGATGCTGAAGTAAATATCAGTAATGTGTACCAATAACATCACTATTAAAATTTACTTTAAACTATTACTCCCATAAACCATAATGCATCCAGTTTTTTAGAATGCTCCTATGAAAGAAGTATAAAAGCAATGCACACTATTTTCATGCGATCATATTACAATAAATTTCAATAAACTTAATTTCTTTTATCAGGTACTATTTACGAGTCCTGGAGCACGGGCAGTTATATAAACCAACATCAGTTATATGCATTTTTGAAGTATACTGAGAAATGTTAAAAAATATTTATCATTTACTATGACAAACAATAGTAAAATTGTAAATAATAATAAAACATTAGTATTACTATGAATAATAGTATTTTTACAAATTAAGCTAAATACATATTACAACTTACTACAGCTGTTAGGGAAAATTAATTTTTTGTACTTTGCTCTTTCTAAAGTTTGGATTAATTTATCGAATTAAGATTAATCTGAATTCTTACCTATTAAATATGCATCCATATTAATTGAAAATCAGTTCTGTTAACTTTTTAAGATTGTTCTTAATACTAAATTCTCCATTTTCTGATAAATTCACAATGTTATTTTTAATAGTGAATATGTAATTATGTGAAATTTACCTGTATTTTTATTCATATTGATATTTATTGTAATTTATTAATGTTTTATTTTCTATGTCGAATGATTTTTTTGAAAATTTTATGAAAATTAAAACATATTAAGCCGTTATCTCGGATTAAATGGCATCGGGGGAAAAAGAACAAGAGGAACTAGCTAAGTCGCAATATATTCTGCATTTATTAAAAGAAAAAAAAAAAACAGAAAGAAAGAAATAGAAATCGCAGCTTGATTATTTCATTTGAACAGAAATATCTAAAATTTTTATAAATATATCATACAATGTAAAGTAGCTTTTGAACGTGCCATAAAGCTTTGCGTTGTTGAAAAAAAAAAAAAAAAAAGAAAAGAAAAAAAATGAAAATACCGTTAAAATAAAATTCTTCTAAACGAGTCTGTTGGTACTAGCGGAAGTCATATTTGGCATTTTGTAGCAATAATAAAATTATGTTCGGATTAAATAATAATATCTTTGAGAAGCCGTGGTAGATAGATAGTAAAACATTGAGCTAGAAGCTGGAAGATTTCACGTTCGATACCCAGACCAGGCAAAAACCGCCTTGTATATTTAATTCACTATAATTTATGCATATAAAATCTGTCGTGGCTTCAATATCATCCATGTTCCGTACAGTCAATACTTCACCGAAAGATCAAATTTTGAGAGCTATCTTCCAGCAAAAGGGTGTGTGTGTGGGGGGGGGGGGGGGCGGATTTTAGTAGACACCTTTCTAACATAGGGCACCGACTGACTCTCTGCACACAGGCGCCTGACACTGCTGGCGCGCCCCTGTTAATGAGTAATAAGTTAAATTTCCATAGCAAATAGTTTCGTTTGTACTGAGCAGATAAAATATCTCGCTGACGCCATCACTTCGGTTGCATATTGATGATACGTGTTTTATTAGAGAGAAAGTATTCTATTTTGAAATACCCTTCCATGGAGGATCAAATTTTTGATCGCATGTTTCCGGACCACTTCTAGGGGTGAGTCCCCGACCGTTGCCAATCGCCCATTGCGCAGCACTACTGTGACGTAAAACCCAACCATCTATTTTGAAATATGAATATTTGTGATGTTTGCGTTAGTACTGTTTGGCTGGTTGAATAGAGTTGGAATTTAAGAGGTTAGTTTGTTGATTGTGTTTTACGTCACACTAGTGCTGCGCAATGGACAATTGGCGATGGTCTGGGTCTCACCCCTAGAGTGGTCCAGGGACATGCCATCACAATTTTGATCCTCTACGGAAGGGATGACTCTCTCGCTTCGTAGACACCCTGAGGTATAATTAATATGGGAACATGGAAAACATTGCGGGCACGACAGATTTTATGAGCACCAGCCACCATTAGTATACACAATGGTTTTTGGCAGGCTCGAGTACCGAACCTGCAATCTTCCAATTCCGAGCCCGGCGCTCTACCGACTGGGCAACCACGGTCCTGAATTTTAGAGGCATATTTTTAAATTTTATGCCAATACTGGTTGCTAAAGTGCAAAATTTTGTATACTTTTTAATTTCATGCATTTTGAGATAGGGGTATAGTGAACAGATCAGAGTACCATTTTAATAGAGAATCGTTAAAATTTGCTATAATTATCCAGTTGCGGATTTATTTTTTCATTCCTAATGAATGAGGACTATAAATAAAATATTAACGATAAATAATTTACTTTATACAACTTTTGAAAACTTTTAAATTAAAAATTCCTAAGTAAAAAAGTATACTTCATACGGTTTTGTTAAATAAATCCTTGTCGAATCCTGTTCTTAGTCAGTGTGAGAACATGATTCGATAAGGATTTATTTAACAAAACCTTGTGAAGTGTACTTCTTTTACATAGGAATTTTTGCTAGTGTTCGGACACTTTTGTTACCGACTGTACTTATAGCTGTTAAATTATTGGAAATAAAAAAACTATCATCTAAACACTTATCATCAATTACTAAAGCAACACACTTTTCAGGGACATTTGGTGTGATTGTATAATCTAAGTTTTATTTTTTTATTTGTGATTAGTTATAAATTCGTAATTATGCTTTTTTTTTTCTTTTAATTCTATTTTATGAAAATTTTCCTTTTGTCCTATGTATTATTATTATTCGGATTTTTTTTTTTTTTTTTTTTTTTTTCAAGACGCGTTTTCTTTTTAGGTTAGATCGCCGAAAGCTCGCTTTCGTATGCCGCCGGTGTAAGGTTGCTATTCGGAACACGATGCGAAATGGCGCCGTCTTGGCGATTTTCGAAATTTCGCCAAGCGGCAGCCTAAAGTAAACTTTCACCTGTAAAGCAATACGTCACATCCCGCGCTGGCGCGGGATCGGCAGCGAACGTGTTAATACACACAAAAAAATTTTCAAAATTAT
>CAWVNO010000369.1:0-42034 GCA_963930645.1 Salticus scenicus
TGGCCAGGAGAGCCCTTTTATGCAGACTTTTGCCAGATTTCGATACCCAAAATTTTTGCGATTTTCGCAGAATTTTTTTCAAAAGCCGATTCCAAAGCAACTAATAGAGCTTTGCGATCGCAATCACTTCCAGAATCTGCCCCACGAAGTCTACTTTCATGATAAAGCACGAGGGACCTGCCAAAGTTAAACCATTTGGCCAGGAGAGCCCTTTTTTGAAGGCATGTGCTCGATTTCGTCGCCAAATTTTTTTGTCGAATTTTACGACATCTCATTTTTAAAAGTCGATTCCACAGCAGCTAATAGAGCTTTGCGATCGCAATCACTTCCAGAATGTGCAAAAGATATTCTAGTTTCATAACAGACCAGCAGGGACCTGCCAAAGTTAAACCATTTGGCCAGGAGAGCCCTTTTATGCAGACTTTTGCCAGATTTCGATACCCAAAATTTTTGCGATTTTCGCAGAATTTTTTTCAAAAGCCGATTCCAAAGCAACTAATAGAGCTTTGCGATCGCAATCACTTCCAGAATCTGCCCCACGAAGTCTACTTTCATGATAAAGCACGAGGGACCTGCCAAAGTTAAACCATTTGGCCAGGAGAGCCCTTTTTTGAAGGCATGTGCTCGATTTCGTCGCCAAATTTTTTTGTCGAATTTTACGACATCTCATTTTTAAAAGTCGATTCCACAGCAGCTAATAGAGCTTTGCGATCGCAATCACTTCCAGAATGTGCAAAAGATATTCTAGTTTCATAACAGACCAGCAGGGACCTGCCAAAGTTAAACCATTTGGCCAGGAGAGCCCTTTTATGCAGACTTTTGCCAGATTTCGATACCCAAAATTTTTGCGATTTTCGCAGAATTTTTTTCAAAAGCCGATTCCAAAGCAACTAATAGAGCTTTGCGATCGCAATCACTTCCAGAATCTGCCCCACGAAGTCTACTTTCATGATAAAGCACGAGGGACCTGCCAAAGTTAAACCATTTGGCCAGGAGAGCCCTTTTTTGAAGGCATGTGCTCGATTTCGTCGCCAAATTTTTTTGTCGAATTTTACGACATCTCATTTTTAAAAGTCGATTCCACAGCAGCTAATAGAGCTTTGCGATCGCAATCACTTCCAGAATGTGCAAAAGATATTCTAGTTTCATAACAGACCAGCAGGGACCTGCCAAAGTTAAACCATTTGGCCAGGAGAGCCCTTTTATGCAGACTTTTGCCAGATTTCGATACCCAAAATTTTTGCGATTTTCGCAGAATTTTTTTCAAAAGCCGATTCCAAAGCAACTAATAGAGCTTTGCGATCGCAATCACTTCCAGAATCTGCCCCACGAAGTCTACTTTCATGATAAAGCACGAGGGACCTGCCAAAGTTAAACCATTTGGCCAGGAGAGCCCTTTTTTGAAGGCATGTGCTCGATTTCGTCGCCAAATTTTTTTGTCGAATTTTACGACATCTCATTTTTAAAAGTCGATTCCACAGCAGCTAATAGAGCTTTGCGATCGCAATCACTTCCAGAATGTGCAAAAGATATTCTAGTTTCATAACAGACCAGCAGGGACCTGCCAAAGTTAAACCATTTGGCCAGGAGAGCCCTTTTATGCAGACTTTTGCCAGATTTCGATACCCAAAATTTTTGCGATTTTCGCAGAATTTTTTTCAAAAGCCGATTCCAAAGCAACTAATAGAGCTTTGCGATCGCAATCACTTCCAGAATCTGCCCCACGAAGTCTACTTTCATGATAAAGCACGAGGGACCTGCCAAAGTTAAACCATTTGGCCAGGAGAGCCCTTTTTTGAAGGCATGTGCTCGATTTCGTCGCCAAATTTTTTTGTCGAATTTTACGACATCTCATTTTTAAAAGTCGATTCCACAGCAGCTAATAGAGCTTTGCGATCGCAATCACTTCCAGAATGTGCAAAAGATATTCTAGTTTCATAACAGACCAGCAGGGACCTGCCAAAGTTAAACCATTTGGCCAGGAGAGCCCTTTTATGCAGACTTTTGCCAGATTTCGATACCCAAAATTTTTGCGATTTTCGCAGAATTTTTTTCAAAAGCCGATTCCAAAGCAACTAATAGAGCTTTGCGATCGCAATCACTTCCAGAATCTGCCCCACGAAGTCTACTTTCATGATAAAGCACGAGGGACCTGCCAAAGTTAAACCATTTGGCCAGGAGAGCCCTTTTTTGAAGGCATGTGCTCGATTTCGTCGCCAAATTTTTTTGTCGAATTTTACGACATCTCATTTTTAAAAGTCGATTCCACAGCAGCTAATAGAGCTTTGCGATCGCAATCACTTCCAGAATGTGCAAAAGATATTCTAGTTTCATAACAGACCAGCAGGGACCTGCCAAAGTTAAACCATTTGGCCAGGAGAGCCCTTTTATGCAGACTTTTGCCAGATTTCGATACCCAAAATTTTTGCGATTTTCGCAGAATTTTTTTCAAAAGCCGATTCCAAAGCAACTAATAGAGCTTTGCGATCGCAATCACTTCCAGAATCTGCCCCACGAAGTCTACTTTCATGATAAAGCACGAGGGACCTGCCAAAGTTAAACCATTTGGCCAGGAGAGCCCTTTTTTGAAGGCATGTGCTCGATTTCGTCGCCAAATTTTTTTGTCGAATTTTACGACATCTCATTTTTAAAAGTCGATTCCACAGCAGCTAATAGAGCTTTGCGATCGCAATCACTTCCAGAATGTGCAAAAGATATTCTAGTTTCATAACAGACCAGCAGGGACCTGCCAAAGTTAAACCATTTGGCCAGGAGAGCCCTTTTATGCAGACTTTTGCCAGATTTCGATACCCAAAATTTTTGCGATTTTCGCAGAATTTTTTTCAAAAGCCGATTCCAAAGCAACTAATAGAGCTTTGCGATCGCAATCACTTCCAGAATCTGCCCCACGAAGTCTACTTTCATGATAAAGCACGAGGGACCTGCCAAAGTTAAACCATTTGGCCAGGAGAGCCCTTTTTTGAAGGCATGTGCTCGATTTCGTCGCCAAATTTTTTTGTCGAATTTTACGACATCTCATTTTTAAAAGTCGATTCCACAGCAGCTAATAGAGCTTTGCGATCGCAATCACTTCCAGAATGTGCAAAAGATATTCTAGTTTCATAACAGACCAGCAGGGACCTGCCAAAGTTAAACCATTTGGCCAGGAGAGCCCTTTTATGCAGACTTTTGCCAGATTTCGATACCCAAAATTTTTGCGATTTTCGCAGAATTTTTTTCAAAAGCCGATTCCAAAGCAACTAATAGAGCTTTGCGATCGCAATCACTTCCAGAATCTGCCCCACGAAGTCTACTTTCATGATAAAGCACGAGGGACCTGCCAAAGTTAAACCATTTGGCCAGGAGAGCCCTTTTTGAAGGCATGTGCTCGATTTCGTCGCCAAATTTTTTTGTCGAATTTTACGACATCTCATTTTTAAAAGTCGATTCCACAGCAGCTAATAGAGCTTTGCGATCGCAATCACTTCCAGAATGTGCAAAAGATATTCTAGTTTCATAACAGACCAGCAGGGACCTGCCAAAGTTAAACCATTTGGCCAGGAGAGCCCTTTTATGCAGACTTTTGCCAGATTTCGATACCCAAAATTTTTGCGATTTTCGCAGAATTTTTTTCAAAAGCCGATTCCAAAGCAACTAATAGAGCTTTGCGATCGCAATCACTTCCAGAATCTGCCCCACGAAGTCTACTTTCATGATAAAGCACGAGGGACCTGCCAAAGTTAAACCATTTGGCCAGGAGAGCCCTTTTTTGAAGGCATGTGCTCGATTTCGTCGCCAAATTTTTTTGTCGAATTTTACGACATCTCATTTTTAAAAGTCGATTCCACAGCAGCTAATAGAGCTTTGCGATCGCAATCACTTCCAGAATGTGCAAAAGATATTCTAGTTTCATAACAGACCAGCAGGGACCTGCCAAAGTTAAACCATTTGGCCAGGAGAGCCCTTTTATGCAGACTTTTGCCAGATTTCGATACCCAAAATTTTTGCGATTTTCGCAGAATTTTTTTCAAAAGCCGATTCCAAAGCAACTAATAGAGCTTTGCGATCGCAATCACTTCCAGAATCTGCCCCACGAAGTCTACTTTCATGATAAAGCACGAGGGACCTGCCAAAGTTAAACCATTTGGCCAGGAGAGCCCTTTTTTGAAGGCATGTGCTCGATTTCGTCGCCAAATTTTTTTGTCGAATTTTACGACATCTCATTTTTAAAAGTCGATTCCACAGCAGCTAATAGAGCTTTGCGATCGCAATCACTTCCAGAATGTGCAAAAGATATTCTAGTTTCATAACAGACCAGCAGGGACCTGCCAAAGTTAAACCATTTGGCCAGGAGAGCCCTTTTATGCAGACTTTTGCCAGATTTCGATACCCAAAATTTTTGCGATTTTCGCAGAATTTTTTTCAAAAGCCGATTCCAAAGCAACTAATAGAGCTTTGCGATCGCAATCACTTCCAGAATCTGCCCCACGAAGTCTACTTTCATGATAAAGCACGAGGGACCTGCCAAAGTTAAACCATTTGGCCAGGAGAGCCCTTTTTTGAAGGCATGTGCTCGATTTCGTCGCCAAATTTTTTTGTCGAATTTTACGACATCTCATTTTTAAAAGTCGATTCCACAGCAGCTAATAGAGCTTTGCGATCGCAATCACTTCCAGAATGTGCAAAAGATATTCTAGTTTCATAACAGACCAGCAGGGACCTGCCAAAGTTAAACCATTTGGCCAGGAGAGCCCTTTTATGCAGACTTTTGCCAGATTTCGATACCCAAAATTTTTGCGATTTTCGCAGAATTTTTTTCAAAAGCCGATTCCAAAGCAACTAATAGAGCTTTGCGATCGCAATCACTTCCAGAATCTGCCCCACGAAGTCTACTTTCATGATAAAGCACGAGGGACCTGCCAAAGTTAAACCATTTGGCCAGGAGAGCCCTTTTTTGAAGGCATGTGCTCGATTTCGTCGCCAAATTTTTTTGTCGAATTTTACGACATCTCATTTTTAAAAGTCGATTCCACAGCAGCTAATAGAGCTTTGCGATCGCAATCACTTCCAGAATGTGCAAAAGATATTCTAGTTTCATAACAGACCAGCAGGGACCTGCCAAAGTTAAACCATTTGGCCAGGAGAGCCCTTTTATGCAGACTTTTGCCAGATTTCGATACCCAAAATTTTTGCGATTTTCGCAGAATTTTTTTCAAAAGCCGATTCCAAAGCAACTAATAGAGCTTTGCGATCGCAATCACTTCCAGAATCTGCCCCACGAAGTCTACTTTCATGATAAAGCACGAGGGACCTGCCAAAGTTAAACCATTTGGCCAGGAGAGCCCTTTTTTGAAGGCATGTGCTCGATTTCGTCGCCAAATTTTTTTGTCGAATTTTACGACATCTCATTTTTAAAAGTCGATTCCACAGCAGCTAATAGAGCTTTGCGATCGCAATCACTTCCAGAATGTGCAAAAGATATTCTAGTTTCATAACAGACCAGCAGGGACCTGCCAAAGTTAAACCATTTGGCCAGGAGAGCCCTTTTATGCAGACTTTTGCCAGATTTCGATACCCAAAATTTTTGCGATTTTCGCAGAATTTTTTTCAAAAGCCGATTCCAAAGCAACTAATAGAGCTTTGCGATCGCAATCACTTCCAGAATCTGCCCCACGAAGTCTACTTTCATGATAAAGCACGAGGGACCTGCCAAAGTTAAACCATTTGGCCAGGAGAGCCCTTTTTTGAAGGCATGTGCTCGATTTCGTCGCCAAATTTTTTTGTCGAATTTTACGACATCTCATTTTTAAAAGTCGATTCCACAGCAGCTAATAGAGCTTTGCGATCGCAATCACTTCCAGAATGTGCAAAAGATATTCTAGTTTCATAACAGACCAGCAGGGACCTGCCAAAGTTAAACCATTTGGCCAGGAGAGCCCTTTTATGCAGACTTTTGCCAGATTTCGATACCCAAAATTTTTGCGATTTTCGCAGAATTTTTTTCAAAAGCCGATTCCAAAGCAACTAATAGAGCTTTGCGATCGCAATCACTTCCAGAATCTGCCCCACGAAGTCTACTTTCATGATAAAGCACGAGGGACCTGCCAAAGTTAAACCATTTGGCCAGGAGAGCCCTTTTTTGAAGGCATGTGCTCGATTTCGTCGCCAAATTTTTTTGTCGAATTTTACGACATCTCATTTTTAAAAGTCGATTCCACAGCAGCTAATAGAGCTTTGCGATCGCAATCACTTCCAGAATGTGCAAAAGATATTCTAGTTTCATAACAGACCAGCAGGGACCTGCCAAAGTTAAACCATTTGGCCAGGAGAGCCCTTTTATGCAGACTTTTGCCAGATTTCGATACCCAAAATTTTTGCGATTTTCGCAGAATTTTTTTCAAAAGCCGATTCCAAAGCAACTAATAGAGCTTTGCGATCGCAATCACTTCCAGAATCTGCCCCACGAAGTCTACTTTCATGATAAAGCACGAGGGACCTGCCAAAGTTAAACCATTTGGCCAGGAGAGCCCTTTTTTGAAGGCATGTGCTCGATTTCGTCGCCAAATTTTTTTGTCGAATTTTACGACATCTCATTTTTAAAAGTCGATTCCACAGCAGCTAATAGAGCTTTGCGATCGCAATCACTTCCAGAATGTGCAAAAGATATTCTAGTTTCATAACAGACCAGCAGGGACCTGCCAAAGTTAAACCATTTGGCCAGGAGAGCCCTTTTATGCAGACTTTTGCCAGATTTCGATACCCAAAATTTTTGCGATTTTCGCAGAATTTTTTTCAAAAGCCGATTCCAAAGCAACTAATAGAGCTTTGCGATCGCAATCACTTCCAGAATCTGCCCCACGAAGTCTACTTTCATGATAAAGCACGAGGGACCTGCCAAAGTTAAACCATTTGGCCAGGAGAGCCCTTTTTTGAAGGCATGTGCTCGATTTCGTCGCCAAATTTTTTTGTCGAATTTTACGACATCTCATTTTTAAAAGTCGATTCCACAGCAGCTAATAGAGCTTTGCGATCGCAATCACTTCCAGAATGTGCAAAAGATATTCTAGTTTCATAACAGACCAGCAGGGACCTGCCAAAGTTAAACCATTTGGCCAGGAGAGCCCTTTTATGCAGACTTTTGCCAGATTTCGATACCCAAAATTTTTGCGATTTTCGCAGAATTTTTTTCAAAAGCCGATTCCAAAGCAACTAATAGAGCTTTGCGATCGCAATCACTTCCAGAATCTGCCCCACGAAGTCTACTTTCATGATAAAGCACGAGGGACCTGCCAAAGTTAAACCATTTGGCCAGGAGAGCCCTTTTTTGAAGGCATGTGCTCGATTTCGTCGCCAAATTTTTTTGTCGAATTTTACGACATCTCATTTTTAAAAGTCGATTCCACAGCAGCTAATAGAGCTTTGCGATCGCAATCACTTCCAGAATGTGCAAAAGATATTCTAGTTTCATAACAGACCAGCAGGGACCTGCCAAAGTTAAACCATTTGGCCAGGAGAGCCCTTTTATGCAGACTTTTGCCAGATTTCGATACCCAAAATTTTTGCGATTTTCGCAGAATTTTTTTCAAAAGCCGATTCCAAAGCAACTAATAGAGCTTTGCGATCGCAATCACTTCCAGAATCTGCCCCACGAAGTCTACTTTCATGATAAAGCACGAGGGACCTGCCAAAGTTAAACCATTTGGCCAGGAGAGCCCTTTTTTGAAGGCATGTGCTCGATTTCGTCGCCAAATTTTTTTGTCGAATTTTACGACATCTCATTTTTAAAAGTCGATTCCACAGCAGCTAATAGAGCTTTGCGATCGCAATCACTTCCAGAATGTGCAAAAGATATTCTAGTTTCATAACAGACCAGCAGGGACCTGCCAAAGTTAAACCATTTGGCCAGGAGAGCCCTTTTATGCAGACTTTTGCCAGATTTCGATACCCAAAATTTTTGCGATTTTCGCAGAATTTTTTTCAAAAGCCGATTCCAAAGCAACTAATAGAGCTTTGCGATCGCAATCACTTCCAGAATCTGCCCCACGAAGTCTACTTTCATGATAAAGCACGAGGGACCTGCCAAAGTTAAACCATTTGGCCAGGAGAGCCCTTTTTTGAAGGCATGTGCTCGATTTCGTCGCCAAATTTTTTTGTCGAATTTTACGACATCTCATTTTTAAAAGTCGATTCCACAGCAGCTAATAGAGCTTTGCGATCGCAATCACTTCCAGAATGTGCAAAAGATATTCTAGTTTCATAACAGACCAGCAGGGACCTGCCAAAGTTAAACCATTTGGCCAGGAGAGCCCTTTTATGCAGACTTTTGCCAGATTTCGATACCCAAAATTTTTGCGATTTTCGCAGAATTTTTTTCAAAAGCCGATTCCAAAGCAACTAATAGAGCTTTGCGATCGCAATCACTTCCAGAATCTGCCCCACGAAGTCTACTTTCATGATAAAGCACGAGGGACCTGCCAAAGTTAAACCATTTGGCCAGGAGAGCCCTTTTTTGAAGGCATGTGCTCGATTTCGTCGCCAAATTTTTTTGTCGAATTTTACGACATCTCATTTTTAAAAGTCGATTCCACAGCAGCTAATAGAGCTTTGCGATCGCAATCACTTCCAGAATGTGCAAAAGATATTCTAGTTTCATAACAGACCAGCAGGGACCTGCCAAAGTTAAACCATTTGGCCAGGAGAGCCCTTTTATGCAGACTTTTGCCAGATTTCGATACCCAAAATTTTTGCGATTTTCGCAGAATTTTTTTCAAAAGCCGATTCCAAAGCAACTAATAGAGCTTTGCGATCGCAATCACTTCCAGAATCTGCCCCACGAAGTCTACTTTCATGATAAAGCACGAGGGACCTGCCAAAGTTAAACCATTTGGCCAGGAGAGCCCTTTTTTGAAGGCATGTGCTCGATTTCGTCGCCAAATTTTTTTGTCGAATTTTACGACATCTCATTTTTAAAAGTCGATTCCACAGCAGCTAATAGAGCTTTGCGATCGCAATCACTTCCAGAATGTGCAAAAGATATTCTAGTTTCATAACAGACCAGCAGGGACCTGCCAAAGTTAAACCATTTGGCCAGGAGAGCCCTTTTATGCAGACTTTTGCCAGATTTCGATACCCAAAATTTTTGCGATTTTCGCAGAATTTTTTTCAAAAGCCGATTCCAAAGCAACTAATAGAGCTTTGCGATCGCAATCACTTCCAGAATCTGCCCCACGAAGTCTACTTTCATGATAAAGCACGAGGGACCTGCCAAAGTTAAACCATTTGGCCAGGAGAGCCCTTTTTTGAAGGCATGTGCTCGATTTCGTCGCCAAATTTTTTTGTCGAATTTTACGACATCTCATTTTTAAAAGTCGATTCCACAGCAGCTAATAGAGCTTTGCGATCGCAATCACTTCCAGAATGTGCAAAAGATATTCTAGTTTCATAACAGACCAGCAGGGACCTGCCAAAGTTAAACCATTTGGCCAGGAGAGCCCTTTTATGCAGACTTTTGCCAGATTTCGATACCCAAAATTTTTGCGATTTTCGCAGAATTTTTTTCAAAAGCCGATTCCAAAGCAACTAATAGAGCTTTGCGATCGCAATCACTTCCAGAATCTGCCCCACGAAGTCTACTTTCATGATAAAGCACGAGGGACCTGCCAAAGTTAAACCATTTGGCCAGGAGAGCCCTTTTTTGAAGGCATGTGCTCGATTTCGTCGCCAAATTTTTTTGTCGAATTTTACGACATCTCATTTTTAAAAGTCGATTCCACAGCAGCTAATAGAGCTTTGCGATCGCAATCACTTCCAGAATGTGCAAAAGATATTCTAGTTTCATAACAGACCAGCAGGGACCTGCCAAAGTTAAACCATTTGGCCAGGAGAGCCCTTTTATGCAGACTTTTGCCAGATTTCGATACCCAAAATTTTTGCGATTTTCGCAGAATTTTTTTCAAAAGCCGATTCCAAAGCAACTAATAGAGCTTTGCGATCGCAATCACTTCCAGAATCTGCCCCACGAAGTCTACTTTCATGATAAAGCACGAGGGACCTGCCAAAGTTAAACCATTTGGCCAGGAGAGCCCTTTTTTGAAGGCATGTGCTCGATTTCGTCGCCAAATTTTTTTGTCGAATTTTACGACATCTCATTTTTAAAAGTCGATTCCACAGCAGCTAATAGAGCTTTGCGATCGCAATCACTTCCAGAATGTGCAAAAGATATTCTAGTTTCATAACAGACCAGCAGGGACCTGCCAAAGTTAAACCATTTGGCCAGGAGAGCCCTTTTATGCAGACTTTTGCCAGATTTCGATACCCAAAATTTTTGCGATTTTCGCAGAATTTTTTTCAAAAGCCGATTCCAAAGCAACTAATAGAGCTTTGCGATCGCAATCACTTCCAGAATCTGCCCCACGAAGTCTACTTTCATGATAAAGCACGAGGGACCTGCCAAAGTTAAACCATTTGGCCAGGAGAGCCCTTTTTTGAAGGCATGTGCTCGATTTCGTCGCCAAATTTTTTTGTCGAATTTTACGACATCTCATTTTTAAAAGTCGATTCCACAGCAGCTAATAGAGCTTTGCGATCGCAATCACTTCCAGAATGTGCAAAAGATATTCTAGTTTCATAACAGACCAGCAGGGACCTGCCAAAGTTAAACCATTTGGCCAGGAGAGCCCTTTTATGCAGACTTTTGCCAGATTTCGATACCCAAAATTTTTGCGATTTTCGCAGAATTTTTTTCAAAAGCCGATTCCAAAGCAACTAATAGAGCTTTGCGATCGCAATCACTTCCAGAATCTGCCCCACGAAGTCTACTTTCATGATAAAGCACGAGGGACCTGCCAAAGTTAAACCATTTGGCCAGGAGAGCCCTTTTTTGAAGGCATGTGCTCGATTTCGTCGCCAAATTTTTTTGTCGAATTTTACGACATCTCATTTTTAAAAGTCGATTCCACAGCAGCTAATAGAGCTTTGCGATCGCAATCACTTCCAGAATGTGCAAAAGATATTCTAGTTTCATAACAGACCAGCAGGGACCTGCCAAAGTTAAACCATTTGGCCAGGAGAGCCCTTTTATGCAGACTTTTGCCAGATTTCGATACCCAAAATTTTTGCGATTTTCGCAGAATTTTTTTCAAAAGCCGATTCCAAAGCAACTAATAGAGCTTTGCGATCGCAATCACTTCCAGAATCTGCCCCACGAAGTCTACTTTCATGATAAAGCACGAGGGACCTGCCAAAGTTAAACCATTTGGCCAGGAGAGCCCTTTTTTGAAGGCATGTGCTCGATTTCGTCGCCAAATTTTTTTGTCGAATTTTACGACATCTCATTTTTAAAAGTCGATTCCACAGCAGCTAATAGAGCTTTGCGATCGCAATCACTTCCAGAATGTGCAAAAGATATTCTAGTTTCATAACAGACCAGCAGGGACCTGCCAAAGTTAAACCATTTGGCCAGGAGAGCCCTTTTATGCAGACTTTTGCCAGATTTCGATACCCAAAATTTTTGCGATTTTCGCAGAATTTTTTTCAAAAGCCGATTCCAAAGCAACTAATAGAGCTTTGCGATCGCAATCACTTCCAGAATCTGCCCCACGAAGTCTACTTTCATGATAAAGCACGAGGGACCTGCCAAAGTTAAACCATTTGGCCAGGAGAGCCCTTTTTTGAAGGCATGTGCTCGATTTCGTCGCCAAATTTTTTTGTCGAATTTTACGACATCTCATTTTTAAAAGTCGATTCCACAGCAGCTAATAGAGCTTTGCGATCGCAATCACTTCCAGAATGTGCAAAAGATATTCTAGTTTCATAACAGACCAGCAGGGACCTGCCAAAGTTAAACCATTTGGCCAGGAGAGCCCTTTTATGCAGACTTTTGCCAGATTTCGATACCCAAAATTTTTGCGATTTTCGCAGAATTTTTTTCAAAAGCCGATTCCAAAGCAACTAATAGAGCTTTGCGATCGCAATCACTTCCAGAATCTGCCCCACGAAGTCTACTTTCATGATAAAGCACGAGGGACCTGCCAAAGTTAAACCATTTGGCCAGGAGAGCCCTTTTTTGAAGGCATGTGCTCGATTTCGTCGCCAAATTTTTTTGTCGAATTTTACGACATCTCATTTTTAAAAGTCGATTCCACAGCAGCTAATAGAGCTTTGCGATCGCAATCACTTCCAGAATGTGCAAAAGATATTCTAGTTTCATAACAGACCAGCAGGGACCTGCCAAAGTTAAACCATTTGGCCAGGAGAGCCCTTTTATGCAGACTTTTGCCAGATTTCGATACCCAAAATTTTTGCGATTTTCGCAGAATTTTTTTCAAAAGCCGATTCCAAAGCAACTAATAGAGCTTTGCGATCGCAATCACTTCCAGAATCTGCCCCACGAAGTCTACTTTCATGATAAAGCACGAGGGACCTGCCAAAGTTAAACCATTTGGCCAGGAGAGCCCTTTTTTGAAGGCATGTGCTCGATTTCGTCGCCAAATTTTTTTGTCGAATTTTACGACATCTCATTTTTAAAAGTCGATTCCACAGCAGCTAATAGAGCTTTGCGATCGCAATCACTTCCAGAATGTGCAAAAGATATTCTAGTTTCATAACAGACCAGCAGGGACCTGCAAAGTCGATTCCACAGCCGCTAATAGAGCTTTGCGATCGCAATCACTTCCAGAATCTGCAAAAGATATTCTAGTTTCATAACAGACCAGCAGGGACCTGCCAAAGTTAAACCATTTGGCCAGGAGAGCCCTTTTATGCAGACTTTTGCCAGAATCTGCCCCACGAAGTCTACTTTCATGATAAAGCACGAGGGACCTGCCAAAGTTAAACCATTTGGCCAGGAGAGCCGTTTTATGAAGGCATGTGCTCGATTTCGTCGCGAAATTTTTTTGTCGAATTTTACGCCCTCTCATTTTTAAAAGTCGATTCCACAGCCGCTAATAGAGCTTTGCGATCGCAATCACTTCCAGAATCTGCAAAAGATATTCTAGTTTCATAACAGACCAGCAGGGACCTGCCAAAGTTAAACCATTTGGCCAGGAGAGCCCTTTTATGCAGACTTTTGCCAGATTTCGATACCCAAAATTTTTGCGATTTTCGCAGAATTTTTTTCAAAAGCCGATTCCAAAGCAACTAATAGAGCTTTGCGATCGCAATCACTTCCAGAATCTGCCCCACGAAGTCTACTTTCATGATAAAGCACGAGGGACCTGCCAAAGTTAAACCATTTGGCCAGGAGAGCCGTTTTATGAAGGCATGTGCTCGATTTCGTCGCGAAATTTTTTTGTCGAATTTTACGCCCTCTCATTTTTAAAAGTCGATTCCACAGCCGCTAATAGAGCTTTGCGATCGCAATCACTTCCAGAATCTGCAAAAGATATTCTAGTTTCATAACAGACCAGCAGGGACCTGCCAAAGTTAAACCATTTGGCCAGGAGAGCCCTTTTATGCAGACTTTTGCCAGATTTCGATACCCAAAATTTTTGCGATTTTCGCAGAATTTTTTTCAAAAGCCGATTCCAAAGCAACTAATAGAGCTTTGCGATCGCAATCACTTCCAGAATCTGCCCCACGAAGTCTACTTTCATGATAAAGCACGAGGGACCTGCCAAAGTTAAACCATTTGGCCAGGAGAGCCGTTTTATGAAGGCATGTGCTCGATTTCGTCGCGAAATTTTTTTGTCGAATTTTACGCCCTCTCATTTTTAAAAGTCGATTCCACAGCCGCTAATAGAGCTTTGCGATCGCAATCACTTCCAGAATCTGCAAAAGATATTCTAGTTTCATAACAGACCAGCAGGGACCTGCCAAAGTTAAACCATTTGGCCAGGAGAGCCCTTTTATGCAGACTTTTGCCAGATTTCGATACCCAAAATTTTTGCGATTTTCGCAGAATTTTTTTCAAAAGCCGATTCCAAAGCAACTAATAGAGCTTTGCGATCGCAATCACTTCCAGAATCTGCCCCACGAAGTCTACTTTCATGATAAAGCACGAGGGACCTGCCAAAGTTAAACCATTTGGCCAGGAGAGCCGTTTTATGAAGGCATGTGCTCGATTTCGTCGCGAAATTTTTTTGTCGAATTTTACGCCCTCTCATTTTTAAAAGTCGATTCCACAGCCGCTAATAGAGCTTTGCGATCGCAATCACTTCCAGAATCTGCAAAAGATATTCTAGTTTCATAACAGACCAGCAGGGACCTGCCAAAGTTAAACCATTTGGCCAGGAGAGCCCTTTTATGCAGACTTTTGCCAGATTTCGATACCCAAAATTTTTGCGATTTTCGCAGAATTTTTTTCAAAAGCCGATTCCAAAGCAACTAATAGAGCTTTGCGATCGCAATCACTTCCAGAATCTGCCCCACGAAGTCTACTTTCATGATAAAGCACGAGGGACCTGCCAAAGTTAAACCATTTGGCCAGGAGAGCCGTTTTATGAAGGCATGTGCTCGATTTCGTCGCGAAATTTTTTTGTCGAATTTTACGCCCTCTCATTTTTAAAAGTCGATTCCACAGCCGCTAATAGAGCTTTGCGATCGCAATCACTTCCAGAATCTGCAAAAGATATTCTAGTTTCATAACAGACCAGCAGGGACCTGCCAAAGTTAAACCATTTGGCCAGGAGAGCCCTTTTATGCAGACTTTTGCCAGATTTCGATACCCAAAATTTTTGCGATTTTCGCAGAATTTTTTTCAAAAGCCGATTCCAAAGCAACTAATAGAGCTTTGCGATCGCAATCACTTCCAGAATCTGCCCCACGAAGTCTACTTTCATGATAAAGCACGAGGGACCTGCCAAAGTTAAACCATTTGGCCAGGAGAGCCGTTTTATGAAGGCATGTGCTCGATTTCGTCGCGAAATTTTTTTGTCGAATTTTACGCCCTCTCATTTTTAAAAGTCGATTCCACAGCCGCTAATAGAGCTTTGCGATCGCAATCACTTCCAGAATCTGCAAAAGATATTCTAGTTTCATAACAGACCAGCAGGGACCTGCCAAAGTTAAACCATTTGGCCAGGAGAGCCCTTTTATGCAGACTTTTGCCAGATTTCGATACCCAAAATTTTTGCGATTTTCGCAGAATTTTTTTCAAAAGCCGATTCCAAAGCAACTAATAGAGCTTTGCGATCGCAATCACTTCCAGAATCTGCCCCACGAAGTCTACTTTCATGATAAAGCACGAGGGACCTGCCAAAGTTAAACCATTTGGCCAGGAGAGCCGTTTTATGAAGGCATGTGCTCGATTTCGTCGCGAAATTTTTTTGTCGAATTTTACGCCCTCTCATTTTTAAAAGTCGATTCCACAGCCGCTAATAGAGCTTTGCGATCGCAATCACTTCCAGAATCTGCAAAAGATATTCTAGTTTCATAACAGACCAGCAGGGACCTGCCAAAGTTAAACCATTTGGCCAGGAGAGCCCTTTTATGCAGACTTTTGCCAGATTTCGATACCCAAAATTTTTGCGATTTTCGCAGAATTTTTTTCAAAAGCCGATTCCAAAGCAACTAATAGAGCTTTGCGATCGCAATCACTTCCAGAATCTGCCCCACGAAGTCTACTTTCATGATAAAGCACGAGGGACCTGCCAAAGTTAAACCATTTGGCCAGGAGAGCCGTTTTATGAAGGCATGTGCTCGATTTCGTCGCGAAATTTTTTTGTCGAATTTTACGCCCTCTCATTTTTAAAAGTCGATTCCACAGCCGCTAATAGAGCTTTGCGATCGCAATCACTTCCAGAATCTGCAAAAGATATTCTAGTTTCATAACAGACCAGCAGGGACCTGCCAAAGTTAAACCATTTGGCCAGGAGAGCCCTTTTATGCAGACTTTTGCCAGATTTCGATACCCAAAATTTTTGCGATTTTCGCAGAATTTTTTTCAAAAGCCGATTCCAAAGCAACTAATAGAGCTTTGCGATCGCAATCACTTCCAGAATCTGCCCCACGAAGTCTACTTTCATGATAAAGCACGAGGGACCTGCCAAAGTTAAACCATTTGGCCAGGAGAGCCGTTTTATGAAGGCATGTGCTCGATTTCGTCGCGAAATTTTTTTGTCGAATTTTACGCCCTCTCATTTTTAAAAGTCGATTCCACAGCCGCTAATAGAGCTTTGCGATCGCAATCACTTCCAGAATCTGCAAAAGATATTCTAGTTTCATAACAGACCAGCAGGGACCTGCCAAAGTTAAACCATTTGGCCAGGAGAGCCCTTTTATGCAGACTTTTGCCAGATTTCGATACCCAAAATTTTTGCGATTTTCGCAGAATTTTTTTCAAAAGCCGATTCCAAAGCAACTAATAGAGCTTTGCGATCGCAATCACTTCCAGAATCTGCCCCACGAAGTCTACTTTCATGATAAAGCACGAGGGACCTGCCAAAGTTAAACCATTTGGCCAGGAGAGCCGTTTTATGAAGGCATGTGCTCGATTTCGTCGCGAAATTTTTTTGTCGAATTTTACGCCCTCTCATTTTTAAAAGTCGATTCCACAGCCGCTAATAGAGCTTTGCGATCGCAATCACTTCCAGAATCTGCAAAAGATATTCTAGTTTCATAACAGACCAGCAGGGACCTGCCAAAGTTAAACCATTTGGCCAGGAGAGCCCTTTTATGCAGACTTTTGCCAGATTTCGATACCCAAAATTTTTGCGATTTTCGCAGAATTTTTTTCAAAAGCCGATTCCAAAGCAACTAATAGAGCTTTGCGATCGCAATCACTTCCAGAATCTGCCCCACGAAGTCTACTTTCATGATAAAGCACGAGGGACCTGCCAAAGTTAAACCATTTGGCCAGGAGAGCCGTTTTATGAAGGCATGTGCTCGATTTCGTCGCGAAATTTTTTTGTCGAATTTTACGCCCTCTCATTTTTAAAAGTCGATTCCACAGCCGCTAATAGAGCTTTGCGATCGCAATCACTTCCAGAATCTGCAAAAGATATTCTAGTTTCATAACAGACCAGCAGGGACCTGCCAAAGTTAAACCATTTGGCCAGGAGAGCCCTTTTATGCAGACTTTTGCCAGATTTCGATACCCAAAATTTTTGCGATTTTCGCAGAATTTTTTTCAAAAGCCGATTCCAAAGCAACTAATAGAGCTTTGCGATCGCAATCACTTCCAGAATCTGCCCCACGAAGTCTACTTTCATGATAAAGCACGAGGGACCTGCCAAAGTTAAACCATTTGGCCAGGAGAGCCGTTTTATGAAGGCATGTGCTCGATTTCGTCGCGAAATTTTTTTGTCGAATTTTACGCCCTCTCATTTTTAAAAGTCGATTCCACAGCCGCTAATAGAGCTTTGCGATCGCAATCACTTCCAGAATCTGCAAAAGATATTCTAGTTTCATAACAGACCAGCAGGGACCTGCCAAAGTTAAACCATTTGGCCAGGAGAGCCCTTTTATGCAGACTTTTGCCAGATTTCGATACCCAAAATTTTTGCGATTTTCGCAGAATTTTTTTCAAAAGCCGATTCCAAAGCAACTAATAGAGCTTTGCGATCGCAATCACTTCCAGAATCTGCCCCACGAAGTCTACTTTCATGATAAAGCACGAGGGACCTGCCAAAGTTAAACCATTTGGCCAGGAGAGCCGTTTTATGAAGGCATGTGCTCGATTTCGTCGCGAAATTTTTTTGTCGAATTTTACGCCCTCTCATTTTTAAAAGTCGATTCCACAGCCGCTAATAGAGCTTTGCGATCGCAATCACTTCCAGAATCTGCAAAAGATATTCTAGTTTCATAACAGACCAGCAGGGACCTGCCAAAGTTAAACCATTTGGCCAGGAGAGCCCTTTTATGCAGACTTTTGCCAGATTTCGATACCCAAAATTTTTGCGATTTTCGCAGAATTTTTTTCAAAAGCCGATTCCAAAGCAACTAATAGAGCTTTGCGATCGCAATCACTTCCAGAATCTGCCCCACGAAGTCTACTTTCATGATAAAGCACGAGGGACCTGCCAAAGTTAAACCATTTGGCCAGGAGAGCCGTTTTATGAAGGCATGTGCTCGATTTCGTCGCGAAATTTTTTTGTCGAATTTTACGCCCTCTCATTTTTAAAAGTCGATTCCACAGCCGCTAATAGAGCTTTGCGATCGCAATCACTTCCAGAATCTGCAAAAGATATTCTAGTTTCATAACAGACCAGCAGGGACCTGCCAAAGTTAAACCATTTGGCCAGGAGAGCCCTTTTATGCAGACTTTTGCCAGATTTCGATACCCAAAATTTTTGCGATTTTCGCAGAATTTTTTTCAAAAGCCGATTCCAAAGCAACTAATAGAGCTTTGCGATCGCAATCACTTCCAGAATCTGCCCCACGAAGTCTACTTTCATGATAAAGCACGAGGGACCTGCCAAAGTTAAACCATTTGGCCAGGAGAGCCGTTTTATGAAGGCATGTGCTCGATTTCGTCGCGAAATTTTTTTGTCGAATTTTACGCCCTCTCATTTTTAAAAGTCGATTCCACAGCCGCTAATAGAGCTTTGCGATCGCAATCACTTCCAGAATCTGCAAAAGATATTCTAGTTTCATAACAGACCAGCAGGGACCTGCCAAAGTTAAACCATTTGGCCAGGAGAGCCCTTTTATGCAGACTTTTGCCAGATTTCGATACCCAAAATTTTTGCGATTTTCGCAGAATTTTTTTCAAAAGCCGATTCCAAAGCAACTAATAGAGCTTTGCGATCGCAATCACTTCCAGAATCTGCCCCACGAAGTCTACTTTCATGATAAAGCACGAGGGACCTGCCAAAGTTAAACCATTTGGCCAGGAGAGCCGTTTTATGAAGGCATGTGCTCGATTTCGTCGCGAAATTTTTTTGTCGAATTTTACGCCCTCTCATTTTTAAAAGTCGATTCCACAGCCGCTAATAGAGCTTTGCGATCGCAATCACTTCCAGAATCTGCAAAAGATATTCTAGTTTCATAACAGACCAGCAGGGACCTGCCAAAGTTAAACCATTTGGCCAGGAGAGCCCTTTTATGCAGACTTTTGCCAGATTTCGATACCCAAAATTTTTGCGATTTTCGCAGAATTTTTTTCAAAAGCCGATTCCAAAGCAACTAATAGAGCTTTGCGATCGCAATCACTTCCAGAATCTGCCCCACGAAGTCTACTTTCATGATAAAGCACGAGGGACCTGCCAAAGTTAAACCATTTGGCCAGGAGAGCCGTTTTATGAAGGCATGTGCTCGATTTCGTCGCGAAATTTTTTTGTCGAATTTTACGCCCTCTCATTTTTAAAAGTCGATTCCACAGCCGCTAATAGAGCTTTGCGATCGCAATCACTTCCAGAATCTGCAAAAGATATTCTAGTTTCATAACAGACCAGCAGGGACCTGCCAAAGTTAAACCATTTGGCCAGGAGAGCCCTTTTATGCAGACTTTTGCCAGATTTCGATACCCAAAATTTTTGCGATTTTCGCAGAATTTTTTTCAAAAGCCGATTCCAAAGCAACTAATAGAGCTTTGCGATCGCAATCACTTCCAGAATCTGCCCCACGAAGTCTACTTTCATGATAAAGCACGAGGGACCTGCCAAAGTTAAACCATTTGGCCAGGAGAGCCGTTTTATGAAGGCATGTGCTCGATTTCGTCGCGAAATTTTTTTGTCGAATTTTACGCCCTCTCATTTTTAAAAGTCGATTCCACAGCCGCTAATAGAGCTTTGCGATCGCAATCACTTCCAGAATCTGCAAAAGATATTCTAGTTTCATAACAGACCAGCAGGGACCTGCCAAAGTTAAACCATTTGGCCAGGAGAGCCCTTTTATGCAGACTTTTGCCAGATTTCGATACCCAAAATTTTTGCGATTTTCGCAGAATTTTTTTCAAAAGCCGATTCCAAAGCAACTAATAGAGCTTTGCGATCGCAATCACTTCCAGAATCTGCCCCACGAAGTCTACTTTCATGATAAAGCACGAGGGACCTGCCAAAGTTAAACCATTTGGCCAGGAGAGCCGTTTTATGAAGGCATGTGCTCGATTTCGTCGCGAAATTTTTTTGTCGAATTTTACGCCCTCTCATTTTTAAAAGTCGATTCCACAGCCGCTAATAGAGCTTTGCGATCGCAATCACTTCCAGAATCTGCAAAAGATATTCTAGTTTCATAACAGACCAGCAGGGACCTGCCAAAGTTAAACCATTTGGCCAGGAGAGCCCTTTTATGCAGACTTTTGCCAGATTTCGATACCCAAAATTTTTGCGATTTTCGCAGAATTTTTTTCAAAAGCCGATTCCAAAGCAACTAATAGAGCTTTGCGATCGCAATCACTTCCAGAATCTGCCCCACGAAGTCTACTTTCATGATAAAGCACGAGGGACCTGCCAAAGTTAAACCATTTGGCCAGGAGAGCCGTTTTATGAAGGCATGTGCTCGATTTCGTCGCGAAATTTTTTTGTCGAATTTTACGCCCTCTCATTTTTAAAAGTCGATTCCACAGCCGCTAATAGAGCTTTGCGATCGCAATCACTTCCAGAATCTGCAAAAGATATTCTAGTTTCATAACAGACCAGCAGGGACCTGCCAAAGTTAAACCATTTGGCCAGGAGAGCCCTTTTATGCAGACTTTTGCCAGATTTCGATACCCAAAATTTTTGCGATTTTCGCAGAATTTTTTTCAAAAGCCGATTCCAAAGCAACTAATAGAGCTTTGCGATCGCAATCACTTCCAGAATCTGCCCCACGAAGTCTACTTTCATGATAAAGCACGAGGGACCTGCCAAAGTTAAACCATTTGGCCAGGAGAGCCGTTTTATGAAGGCATGTGCTCGATTTCGTCGCGAAATTTTTTTGTCGAATTTTACGCCCTCTCATTTTTAAAAGTCGATTCCACAGCCGCTAATAGAGCTTTGCGATCGCAATCACTTCCAGAATCTGCAAAAGATATTCTAGTTTCATAACAGACCAGCAGGGACCTGCCAAAGTTAAACCATTTGGCCAGGAGAGCCCTTTTATGCAGACTTTTGCCAGATTTCGATACCCAAAATTTTTGCGATTTTCGCAGAATTTTTTTCAAAAGCCGATTCCAAAGCAACTAATAGAGCTTTGCGATCGCAATCACTTCCAGAATCTGCCCCACGAAGTCTACTTTCATGATAAAGCACGAGGGACCTGCCAAAGTTAAACCATTTGGCCAGGAGAGCCGTTTTATGAAGGCATGTGCTCGATTTCGTCGCGAAATTTTTTTGTCGAATTTTACGCCCTCTCATTTTTAAAAGTCGATTCCACAGCCGCTAATAGAGCTTTGCGATCGCAATCACTTCCAGAATCTGCAAAAGATATTCTAGTTTCATAACAGACCAGCAGGGACCTGCCAAAGTTAAACCATTTGGCCAGGAGAGCCCTTTTATGCAGACTTTTGCCAGATTTCGATACCCAAAATTTTTGCGATTTTCGCAGAATTTTTTTCAAAAGCCGATTCCAAAGCAACTAATAGAGCTTTGCGATCGCAATCACTTCCAGAATCTGCCCCACGAAGTCTACTTTCATGATAAAGCACGAGGGACCTGCCAAAGTTAAACCATTTGGCCAGGAGAGCCGTTTTATGAAGGCATGTGCTCGATTTCGTCGCGAAATTTTTTTGTCGAATTTTACGCCCTCTCATTTTTAAAAGTCGATTCCACAGCCGCTAATAGAGCTTTGCGATCGCAATCACTTCCAGAATCTGCAAAAGATATTCTAGTTTCATAACAGACCAGCAGGGACCTGCCAAAGTTAAACCATTTGGCCAGGAGAGCCCTTTTATGCAGACTTTTGCCAGATTTCGATACCCAAAATTTTTGCGATTTTCGCAGAATTTTTTTCAAAAGCCGATTCCAAAGCAACTAATAGAGCTTTGCGATCGCAATCACTTCCAGAATCTGCCCCACGAAGTCTACTTTCATGATAAAGCACGAGGGACCTGCCAAAGTTAAACCATTTGGCCAGGAGAGCCGTTTTATGAAGGCATGTGCTCGATTTCGTCGCGAAATTTTTTTGTCGAATTTTACGCCCTCTCATTTTTAAAAGTCGATTCCACAGCCGCTAATAGAGCTTTGCGATCGCAATCACTTCCAGAATCTGCAAAAGATATTCTAGTTTCATAACAGACCAGCAGGGACCTGCCAAAGTTAAACCATTTGGCCAGGAGAGCCCTTTTATGCAGACTTTTGCCAGATTTCGATACCCAAAATTTTTGCGATTTTCGCAGAATTTTTTTCAAAAGCCGATTCCAAAGCAACTAATAGAGCTTTGCGATCGCAATCACTTCCAGAATCTGCCCCACGAAGTCTACTTTCATGATAAAGCACGAGGGACCTGCCAAAGTTAAACCATTTGGCCAGGAGAGCCGTTTTATGAAGGCATGTGCTCGATTTCGTCGCGAAATTTTTTTGTCGAATTTTACGCCCTCTCATTTTTAAAAGTCGATTCCACAGCCGCTAATAGAGCTTTGCGATCGCAATCACTTCCAGAATCTGCAAAAGATATTCTAGTTTCATAACAGACCAGCAGGGACCTGCCAAAGTTAAACCATTTGGCCAGGAGAGCCCTTTTATGCAGACTTTTGCCAGATTTCGATACCCAAAATTTTTGCGATTTTCGCAGAATTTTTTTCAAAAGCCGATTCCAAAGCAACTAATAGAGCTTTGCGATCGCAATCACTTCCAGAATCTGCCCCACGAAGTCTACTTTCATGATAAAGCACGAGGGACCTGCCAAAGTTAAACCATTTGGCCAGGAGAGCCGTTTTATGAAGGCATGTGCTCGATTTCGTCGCGAAATTTTTTTGTCGAATTTTACGCCCTCTCATTTTTAAAAGTCGATTCCACAGCCGCTAATAGAGCTTTGCGATCGCAATCACTTCCAGAATCTGCAAAAGATATTCTAGTTTCATAACAGACCAGCAGGGACCTGCCAAAGTTAAACCATTTGGCCAGGAGAGCCCTTTTATGCAGACTTTTGCCAGATTTCGATACCCAAAATTTTTGCGATTTTCGCAGAATTTTTTTCAAAAGCCGATTCCAAAGCAACTAATAGAGCTTTGCGATCGCAATCACTTCCAGAATCTGCCCCACGAAGTCTACTTTCATGATAAAGCACGAGGGACCTGCCAAAGTTAAACCATTTGGCCAGGAGAGCCGTTTTATGAAGGCATGTGCTCGATTTCGTCGCGAAATTTTTTTGTCGAATTTTACGCCCTCTCATTTTTAAAAGTCGATTCCACAGCCGCTAATAGAGCTTTGCGATCGCAATCACTTCCAGAATCTGCAAAAGATATTCTAGTTTCATAACAGACCAGCAGGGACCTGCCAAAGTTAAACCATTTGGCCAGGAGAGCCCTTTTATGCAGACTTTTGCCAGATTTCGATACCCAAAATTTTTGCGATTTTCGCAGAATTTTTTTCAAAAGCCGATTCCAAAGCAACTAATAGAGCTTTGCGATCGCAATCACTTCCAGAATCTGCCCCACGAAGTCTACTTTCATGATAAAGCACGAGGGACCTGCCAAAGTTAAACCATTTGGCCAGGAGAGCCGTTTTATGAAGGCATGTGCTCGATTTCGTCGCGAAATTTTTTTGTCGAATTTTACGCCCTCTCATTTTTAAAAGTCGATTCCACAGCCGCTAATAGAGCTTTGCGATCGCAATCACTTCCAGAATCTGCAAAAGATATTCTAGTTTCATAACAGACCAGCAGGGACCTGCCAAAGTTAAACCATTTGGCCAGGAGAGCCCTTTTATGCAGACTTTTGCCAGATTTCGATACCCAAAATTTTTGCGATTTTCGCAGAATTTTTTTCAAAAGCCGATTCCAAAGCAACTAATAGAGCTTTGCGATCGCAATCACTTCCAGAATCTGCCCCACGAAGTCTACTTTCATGATAAAGCACGAGGGACCTGCCAAAGTTAAACCATTTGGCCAGGAGAGCCGTTTTATGAAGGCATGTGCTCGATTTCGTCGCGAAATTTTTTTGTCGAATTTTACGCCCTCTCATTTTTAAAAGTCGATTCCACAGCCGCTAATAGAGCTTTGCGATCGCAATCACTTCCAGAATCTGCAAAAGATATTCTAGTTTCATAACAGACCAGCAGGGACCTGCCAAAGTTAAACCATTTGGCCAGGAGAGCCCTTTTATGCAGACTTTTGCCAGATTTCGATACCCAAAATTTTTGCGATTTTCGCAGAATTTTTTTCAAAAGCCGATTCCAAAGCAACTAATAGAGCTTTGCGATCGCAATCACTTCCAGAATCTGCCCCACGAAGTCTACTTTCATGATAAAGCACGAGGGACCTGCCAAAGTTAAACCATTTGGCCAGGAGAGCCGTTTTATGAAGGCATGTGCTCGATTTCGTCGCGAAATTTTTTTGTCGAATTTTACGCCCTCTCATTTTTAAAAGTCGATTCCACAGCCGCTAATAGAGCTTTGCGATCGCAATCACTTCCAGAATCTGCAAAAGATATTCTAGTTTCATAACAGACCAGCAGGGACCTGCCAAAGTTAAACCATTTGGCCAGGAGAGCCCTTTTATGCAGACTTTTGCCAGATTTCGATACCCAAAATTTTTGCGATTTTCGCAGAATTTTTTTCAAAAGCCGATTCCAAAGCAACTAATAGAGCTTTGCGATCGCAATCACTTCCAGAATCTGCCCCACGAAGTCTACTTTCATGATAAAGCACGAGGGACCTGCCAAAGTTAAACCATTTGGCCAGGAGAGCCGTTTTATGAAGGCATGTGCTCGATTTCGTCGCGAAATTTTTTTGTCGAATTTTACGCCCTCTCATTTTTAAAAGTCGATTCCACAGCCGCTAATAGAGCTTTGCGATCGCAATCACTTCCAGAATCTGCAAAAGATATTCTAGTTTCATAACAGACCAGCAGGGACCTGCCAAAGTTAAACCATTTGGCCAGGAGAGCCCTTTTATGCAGACTTTTGCCAGATTTCGATACCCAAAATTTTTGCGATTTTCGCAGAATTTTTTTCAAAAGCCGATTCCAAAGCAACTAATAGAGCTTTGCGATCGCAATCACTTCCAGAATCTGCCCCACGAAGTCTACTTTCATGATAAAGCACGAGGGACCTGCCAAAGTTAAACCATTTGGCCAGGAGAGCCGTTTTATGAAGGCATGTGCTCGATTTCGTCGCGAAATTTTTTTGTCGAATTTTACGCCCTCTCATTTTTAAAAGTCGATTCCACAGCCGCTAATAGAGCTTTGCGATCGCAATCACTTCCAGAATCTGCAAAAGATATTCTAGTTTCATAACAGACCAGCAGGGACCTGCCAAAGTTAAACCATTTGGCCAGGAGAGCCCTTTTATGCAGACTTTTGCCAGATTTCGATACCCAAAATTTTTGCGATTTTCGCAGAATTTTTTTCAAAAGCCGATTCCAAAGCAACTAATAGAGCTTTGCGATCGCAATCACTTCCAGAATCTGCCCCACGAAGTCTACTTTCATGATAAAGCACGAGGGACCTGCCAAAGTTAAACCATTTGGCCAGGAGAGCCGTTTTATGAAGGCATGTGCTCGATTTCGTCGCGAAATTTTTTTGTCGAATTTTACGCCCTCTCATTTTTAAAAGTCGATTCCACAGCCGCTAATAGAGCTTTGCGATCGCAATCACTTCCAGAATCTGCAAAAGATATTCTAGTTTCATAACAGACCAGCAGGGACCTGCCAAAGTTAAACCATTTGGCCAGGAGAGCCCTTTTATGCAGACTTTTGCCAGATTTCGATACCCAAAATTTTTGCGATTTTCGCAGAATTTTTTTCAAAAGCCGATTCCAAAGCAACTAATAGAGCTTTGCGATCGCAATCACTTCCAGAATCTGCCCCACGAAGTCTACTTTCATGATAAAGCACGAGGGACCTGCCAAAGTTAAACCATTTGGCCAGGAGAGCCGTTTTATGAAGGCATGTGCTCGATTTCGTCGCGAAATTTTTTTGTCGAATTTTACGCCCTCTCATTTTTAAAAGTCGATTCCACAGCCGCTAATAGAGCTTTGCGATCGCAATCACTTCCAGAATCTGCAAAAGATATTCTAGTTTCATAACAGACCAGCAGGGACCTGCCAAAGTTAAACCATTTGGCCAGGAGAGCCCTTTTATGCAGACTTTTGCCAGATTTCGATACCCAAAATTTTTGCGATTTTCGCAGAATTTTTTTCAAAAGCCGATTCCAAAGCAACTAATAGAGCTTTGCGATCGCAATCACTTCCAGAATCTGCCCCACGAAGTCTACTTTCATGATAAAGCACGAGGGACCTGCCAAAGTTAAACCATTTGGCCAGGAGAGCCGTTTTATGAAGGCATGTGCTCGATTTCGTCGCGAAATTTTTTTGTCGAATTTTACGCCCTCTCATTTTTAAAAGTCGATTCCACAGCCGCTAATAGAGCTTTGCGATCGCAATCACTTCCAGAATCTGCAAAAGATATTCTAGTTTCATAACAGACCAGCAGGGACCTGCCAAAGTTAAACCATTTGGCCAGGAGAGCCCTTTTATGCAGACTTTTGCCAGATTTCGATACCCAAAATTTTTGCGATTTTCGCAGAATTTTTTTCAAAAGCCGATTCCAAAGCAACTAATAGAGCTTTGCGATCGCAATCACTTCCAGAATCTGCCCCACGAAGTCTACTTTCATGATAAAGCACGAGGGACCTGCCAAAGTTAAACCATTTGGCCAGGAGAGCCGTTTTATGAAGGCATGTGCTCGATTTCGTCGCGAAATTTTTTTGTCGAATTTTACGCCCTCTCATTTTTAAAAGTCGATTCCACAGCCGCTAATAGAGCTTTGCGATCGCAATCACTTCCAGAATCTGCAAAAGATATTCTAGTTTCATAACAGACCAGCAGGGACCTGCCAAAGTTAAACCATTTGGCCAGGAGAGCCCTTTTATGCAGACTTTTGCCAGATTTCGATACCCAAAATTTTTGCGATTTTCGCAGAATTTTTTTCAAAAGCCGATTCCAAAGCAACTAATAGAGCTTTGCGATCGCAATCACTTCCAGAATCTGCCCCACGAAGTCTACTTTCATGATAAAGCACGAGGGACCTGCCAAAGTTAAACCATTTGGCCAGGAGAGCCGTTTTATGAAGGCATGTGCTCGATTTCGTCGCGAAATTTTTTTGTCGAATTTTACGCCCTCTCATTTTTAAAAGTCGATTCCACAGCCGCTAATAGAGCTTTGCGATCGCAATCACTTCCAGAATCTGCAAAAGATATTCTAGTTTCATAACAGACCAGCAGGGACCTGCCAAAGTTAAACCATTTGGCCAGGAGAGCCCTTTTATGCAGACTTTTGCCAGATTTCGATACCCAAAATTTTTGCGATTTTCGCAGAATTTTTTTCAAAAGCCGATTCCAAAGCAACTAATAGAGCTTTGCGATCGCAATCACTTCCAGAATCTGCCCCACGAAGTCTACTTTCATGATAAAGCACGAGGGACCTGCCAAAGTTAAACCATTTGGCCAGGAGAGCCGTTTTATGAAGGCATGTGCTCGATTTCGTCGCGAAATTTTTTTGTCGAATTTTACGCCCTCTCATTTTTAAAAGTCGATTCCACAGCCGCTAATAGAGCTTTGCGATCGCAATCACTTCCAGAATCTGCAAAAGATATTCTAGTTTCATAACAGACCAGCAGGGACCTGCCAAAGTTAAACCATTTGGCCAGGAGAGCCCTTTTATGCAGACTTTTGCCAGATTTCGATACCCAAAATTTTTGCGATTTTCGCAGAATTTTTTTCAAAAGCCGATTCCAAAGCAACTAATAGAGCTTTGCGATCGCAATCACTTCCAGAATCTGCCCCACGAAGTCTACTTTCATGATAAAGCACGAGGGACCTGCCAAAGTTAAACCATTTGGCCAGGAGAGCCGTTTTATGAAGGCATGTGCTCGATTTCGTCGCGAAATTTTTTTGTCGAATTTTACGCCCTCTCATTTTTAAAAGTCGATTCCACAGCCGCTAATAGAGCTTTGCGATCGCAATCACTTCCAGAATCTGCAAAAGATATTCTAGTTTCATAACAGACCAGCAGGGACCTGCCAAAGTTAAACCATTTGGCCAGGAGAGCCCTTTTATGCAGACTTTTGCCAGATTTCGATACCCAAAATTTTTGCGATTTTCGCAGAATTTTTTTCAAAAGCCGATTCCAAAGCAACTAATAGAGCTTTGCGATCGCAATCACTTCCAGAATCTGCCCCACGAAGTCTACTTTCATGATAAAGCACGAGGGACCTGCCAAAGTTAAACCATTTGGCCAGGAGAGCCGTTTTATGAAGGCATGTGCTCGATTTCGTCGCGAAATTTTTTTGTCGAATTTTACGCCCTCTCATTTTTAAAAGTCGATTCCACAGCCGCTAATAGAGCTTTGCGATCGCAATCACTTCCAGAATCTGCAAAAGATATTCTAGTTTCATAACAGACCAGCAGGGACCTGCCAAAGTTAAACCATTTGGCCAGGAGAGCCCTTTTATGCAGACTTTTGCCAGATTTCGATACCCAAAATTTTTGCGATTTTCGCAGAATTTTTTTCAAAAGCCGATTCCAAAGCAACTAATAGAGCTTTGCGATCGCAATCACTTCCAGAATCTGCCCCACGAAGTCTACTTTCATGATAAAGCACGAGGGACCTGCCAAAGTTAAACCATTTGGCCAGGAGAGCCGTTTTATGAAGGCATGTGCTCGATTTCGTCGCGAAATTTTTTTGTCGAATTTTACGCCCTCTCATTTTTAAAAGTCGATTCCACAGCCGCTAATAGAGCTTTGCGATCGCAATCACTTCCAGAATCTGCAAAAGATATTCTAGTTTCATAACAGACCAGCAGGGACCTGCCAAAGTTAAACCATTTGGCCAGGAGAGCCCTTTTATGCAGACTTTTGCCAGATTTCGATACCCAAAATTTTTGCGATTTTCGCAGAATTTTTTTCAAAAGCCGATTCCAAAGCAACTAATAGAGCTTTGCGATCGCAATCACTTCCAGAATCTGCCCCACGAAGTCTACTTTCATGATAAAGCACGAGGGACCTGCCAAAGTTAAACCATTTGGCCAGGAGAGCCGTTTTATGAAGGCATGTGCTCGATTTCGTCGCGAAATTTTTTTGTCGAATTTTACGCCCTCTCATTTTTAAAAGTCGATTCCACAGCCGCTAATAGAGCTTTGCGATCGCAATCACTTCCAGAATCTGCAAAAGATATTCTAGTTTCATAACAGACCAGCAGGGACCTGCCAAAGTTAAACCATTTGGCCAGGAGAGCCCTTTTATGCAGACTTTTGCCAGATTTCGATACCCAAAATTTTTGCGATTTTCGCAGAATTTTTTTCAAAAGCCGATTCCAAAGCAACTAATAGAGCTTTGCGATCGCAATCACTTCCAGAATCTGCCCCACGAAGTCTACTTTCATGATAAAGCACGAGGGACCTGCCAAAGTTAAACCATTTGGCCAGGAGAGCCGTTTTATGAAGGCATGTGCTCGATTTCGTCGCGAAATTTTTTTGTCGAATTTTACGCCCTCTCATTTTTAAAAGTCGATTCCACAGCCGCTAATAGAGCTTTGCGATCGCAATCACTTCCAGAATCTGCAAAAGATATTCTAGTTTCATAACAGACCAGCAGGGACCTGCCAAAGTTAAACCATTTGGCCAGGAGAGCCCTTTTATGCAGACTTTTGCCAGATTTCGATACCCAAAATTTTTGCGATTTTCGCAGAATTTTTTTCAAAAGCCGATTCCAAAGCAACTAATAGAGCTTTGCGATCGCAATCACTTCCAGAATCTGCCCCACGAAGTCTACTTTCATGATAAAGCACGAGGGACCTGCCAAAGTTAAACCATTTGGCCAGGAGAGCCGTTTTATGAAGGCATGTGCTCGATTTCGTCGCGAAATTTTTTTGTCGAATTTTACGCCCTCTCATTTTTAAAAGTCGATTCCACAGCCGCTAATAGAGCTTTGCGATCGCAATCACTTCCAGAATCTGCAAAAGATATTCTAGTTTCATAACAGACCAGCAGGGACCTGCCAAAGTTAAACCATTTGGCCAGGAGAGCCCTTTTATGCAGACTTTTGCCAGATTTCGATACCCAAAATTTTTGCGATTTTCGCAGAATTTTTTTCAAAAGCCGATTCCAAAGCAACTAATAGAGCTTTGCGATCGCAATCACTTCCAGAATCTGCCCCACGAAGTCTACTTTCATGATAAAGCACGAGGGACCTGCCAAAGTTAAACCATTTGGCCAGGAGAGCCGTTTTATGAAGGCATGTGCTCGATTTCGTCGCGAAATTTTTTTGTCGAATTTTACGCCCTCTCATTTTTAAAAGTCGATTCCACAGCCGCTAATAGAGCTTTGCGATCGCAATCACTTCCAGAATCTGCAAAAGATATTCTAGTTTCATAACAGACCAGCAGGGACCTGCCAAAGTTAAACCATTTGGCCAGGAGAGCCCTTTTATGCAGACTTTTGCCAGATTTCGATACCCAAAATTTTTGCGATTTTCGCAGAATTTTTTTCAAAAGCCGATTCCAAAGCAACTAATAGAGCTTTGCGATCGCAATCACTTCCAGAATCTGCCCCACGAAGTCTACTTTCATGATAAAGCACGAGGGACCTGCCAAAGTTAAACCATTTGGCCAGGAGAGCCGTTTTATGAAGGCATGTGCTCGATTTCGTCGCGAAATTTTTTTGTCGAATTTTACGCCCTCTCATTTTTAAAAGTCGATTCCACAGCCGCTAATAGAGCTTTGCGATCGCAATCACTTCCAGAATCTGCAAAAGATATTCTAGTTTCATAACAGACCAGCAGGGACCTGCCAAAGTTAAACCATTTGGCCAGGAGAGCCCTTTTATGCAGACTTTTGCCAGATTTCGATACCCAAAATTTTTGCGATTTTCGCAGAATTTTTTTCAAAAGCCGATTCCAAAGCAACTAATAGAGCTTTGCGATCGCAATCACTTCCAGAATCTGCCCCACGAAGTCTACTTTCATGATAAAGCACGAGGGACCTGCCAAAGTTAAACCATTTGGCCAGGAGAGCCGTTTTATGAAGGCATGTGCTCGATTTCGTCGCGAAATTTTTTTGTCGAATTTTACGCCCTCTCATTTTTAAAAGTCGATTCCACAGCCGCTAATAGAGCTTTGCGATCGCAATCACTTCCAGAATCTGCAAAAGATATTCTAGTTTCATAACAGACCAGCAGGGACCTGCCAAAGTTAAACCATTTGGCCAGGAGAGCCCTTTTATGCAGACTTTTGCCAGATTTCGATACCCAAAATTTTTGCGATTTTCGCAGAATTTTTTTCAAAAGCCGATTCCAAAGCAACTAATAGAGCTTTGCGATCGCAATCACTTCCAGAATCTGCCCCACGAAGTCTACTTTCATGATAAAGCACGAGGGACCTGCCAAAGTTAAACCATTTGGCCAGGAGAGCCGTTTTATGAAGGCATGTGCTCGATTTCGTCGCGAAATTTTTTTGTCGAATTTTACGCCCTCTCATTTTTAAAAGTCGATTCCCACAGCCGCTAATAGAGCTTTGCGATCGCAATCACTTCCAGAATCTGCAAAAGATATTCTAGTTTCATAACAGACCAGCAGGGACCTGCCAAAGTTAAACCATTTGGCCAGGAGAGCCCTTTTATGCAGACTTTTGCCAGATTTCGATACCCAAAATTTTTGCGATTTTCGCAGAATTTTTTTCAAAAGCCGATTCCAAAGCAACTAATAGAGCTTTGCGATCGCAATCACTTCCAGAATCTGCCCCACGAAGTCTACTTTCATGATAAAGCACGAGGGACCTGCCAAAGTTAAACCATTTGGCCAGGAGAGCCGTTTTATGAAGGCATGTGCTCGATTTCGTCGCGAAATTTTTTTGTCGAATTTTACGCCCTCTCATTTTTAAAAGTCTGATTCCACAGCCGCTAATAGAGCTTTGCGATCGCAATCACTTCCAGAATCTGCAAAAGATATTCTAGTTTCATAACAGACCAGCAGGGACCTGCCAAAGTTAAACCATTTGGCCAGGAGAGCCCTTTTATGCAGACTTTTGCCAGATTTCGATACCCAAAATTTTTGCGATTTTCGCAGAATTTTTTTCAAAAGCCGATTCCAAAGCAACTAATAGAGCTTTGCGATCGCAATCACTTCCAGAATCTGCCCCACGAAGTCTACTTTCATGATAAAGCACGAGGGACCTGCCAAAGTTAAACCATTTGGCCAGGAGAGCCGTTTTATGAAGGCATGTGCTCGATTTCGTCGCGAAATTTTTTTGTCGAATTTTACGCCCTCTCATTTTTAAAAGTCGATTCCACAGCCGCTAATAGAGCTTTGCGATCGCAATCACTTCCAGAATCTGCAAAAGATATTCTAGTTTCATAACAGACCAGCAGGGACCTGCCAAAGTTAAACCATTTGGCCAGGAGAGCCCTTTTATGCAGACTTTTGCCAGATTTCGATACCCAAAATTTTTGCGATTTTCGCAGAATTTTTTTCAAAAGCCGATTCCAAAGCAACTAATAGAGCTTTGCGATCGCAATCACTTCCAGAATCTGCCCCACGAAGTCTACTTTCATGATAAAGCACGAGGGACCTGCCAAAGTTAAACCATTTGGCCAGGAGAGCCGTTTTATGAAGGCATGTGCTCGATTTCGTCGCGAAATTTTTTTGTCGAATTTTACGCCCTCTCATTTTTAAAAGTCGATTCCACAGCCGCTAATAGAGCTTTGCGATCGCAATCACTTCCAGAATCTGCAAAAGATATTCTAGTTTCATAACAGACCAGCAGGGACCTGCCAAAGTTAAACCATTTGGCCAGGAGAGCCCTTTTATGCAGACTTTTGCCAGATTTCGATACCCAAAATTTTTGCGATTTTCGCAGAATTTTTTTCAAAAGCCGATTCCAAAGCAACTAATAGAGCTTTGCGATCGCAATCACTTCCAGAATCTGCCCCACGAAGTCTACTTTCATGATAAAGCACGAGGGACCTGCCAAAGTTAAACCATTTGGCCAGGAGAGCCGTTTTATGAAGGCATGTGCTCGATTTCGTCGCGAAATTTTTTTGTCGAATTTTACGCCCTCTCATTTTTAAAAGTCGATTCCACAGCCGCTAATAGAGCTTTGCGATCGCAATCACTTCCAGAATCTGCAAAAGATATTCTAGTTTCATAACAGACCAGCAGGGACCTGCCAAAGTTAAACCATTTGGCCAGGAGAGCCCTTTTATGCAGACTTTTGCCAGATTTCGATACCCAAAATTTTTGCGATTTTCGCAGAATTTTTTTCAAAAGCCGATTCCAAAGCAACTAATAGAGCTTTGCGATCGCAATCACTTCCAGAATCTGCCCCACGAAGTCTACTTTCATGATAAAGCACGAGGGACCTGCCAAAGTTAAACCATTTGGCCAGGAGAGCCGTTTTATGAAGGCATGTGCTCGATTTCGTCGCGAAATTTTTTTGTCGAATTTTACGCCCTCTCATTTTTAAAAGTCGATTCCACAGCCGCTAATAGAGCTTTGCGATCGCAATCACTTCCAGAATCTGCAAAAGATATTCTAGTTTCATAACAGACCAGCAGGGACCTGCCAAAGTTAAACCATTTGGCCAGGAGAGCCCTTTTATGCAGACTTTTGCCAGATTTCGATACCCAAAATTTTTGCGATTTTCGCAGAATTTTTTTCAAAAGCCGATTCCAAAGCAACTAATAGAGCTTTGCGATCGCAATCACTTCCAGAATCTGCCCCACGAAGTCTACTTTCATGATAAAGCACGAGGGACCTGCCAAAGTTAAACCATTTGGCCAGGAGAGCCGTTTTATGAAGGCATGTGCTCGATTTCGTCGCGAAATTTTTTTGTCGAATTTTACGCCCTCTCATTTTTAAAAGTCGATTCCACAGCCGCTAATAGAGCTTTGCGATCGCAATCACTTCCAGAATCTGCAAAAGATATTCTAGTTTCATAACAGACCAGCAGGGACCTGCCAAAGTTAAACCATTTGGCCAGGAGAGCCCTTTTATGCAGACTTTTGCCAGATTTCGATACCCAAAATTTTTGCGATTTTCGCAGAATTTTTTTCAAAAGCCGATTCCAAAGCAACTAATAGAGCTTTGCGATCGCAATCACTTCCAGAATCTGCCCCACGAAGTCTACTTTCATGATAAAGCACGAGGGACCTGCCAAAGTTAAACCATTTGGCCAGGAGAGCCGTTTTATGAAGGCATGTGCTCGATTTCGTCGCGAAATTTTTTTGTCGAATTTTACGCCCTCTCATTTTTAAAAGTCGATTCCACAGCCGCTAATAGAGCTTTGCGATCGCAATCACTTCCAGAATCTGCAAAAGATATTCTAGTTTCATAACAGACCAGCAGGGACCTGCCAAAGTTAAACCATTTGGCCAGGAGAGCCCTTTTATGCAGACTTTTGCCAGATTTCGATACCCAAAATTTTTGCGATTTTCGCAGAATTTTTTTCAAAAGCCGATTCCAAAGCAACTAATAGAGCTTTGCGATCGCAATCACTTCCAGAATCTGCCCCACGAAGTCTACTTTCATGATAAAGCACGAGGGACCTGCCAAAGTTAAACCATTTGGCCAGGAGAGCCGTTTTATGAAGGCATGTGCTCGATTTCGTCGCGAAATTTTTTTGTCGAATTTTACGCCCTCTCATTTTTAAAAGTCGATTCCACAGCCGCTAATAGAGCTTTGCGATCGCAATCACTTCCAGAATCTGCAAAAGATATTCTAGTTTCATAACAGACCAGCAGGGACCTGCCAAAGTTAAACCATTTGGCCAGGAGAGCCCTTTTATGCAGACTTTTGCCAGATTTCGATACCCAAAATTTTTGCGATTTTCGCAGAATTTTTTTCAAAAGCCGATTCCAAAGCAACTAATAGAGCTTTGCGATCGCAATCACTTCCAGAATCTGCCCCACGAAGTCTACTTTCATGATAAAGCACGAGGGACCTGCCAAAGTTAAACCATTTGGCCAGGAGAGCCGTTTTATGAAGGCATGTGCTCGATTTCGTCGCGAAATTTTTTTGTCGAATTTTACGCCCTCTCATTTTTAAAAGTCGATTCCACAGCCGCTAATAGAGCTTTGCGATCGCAATCACTTCCAGAATCTGCAAAAGATATTCTAGTTTCATAACAGACCAGCAGGGACCTGCCAAAGTTAAACCATTTGGCCAGGAGAGCCCTTTTATGCAGACTTTTGCCAGATTTCGATACCCAAAATTTTTGCGATTTTCGCAGAATTTTTTTCAAAAGCCGATTCCAAAGCAACTAATAGAGCTTTGCGATCGCAATCACTTCCAGAATCTGCCCCACGAAGTCTACTTTCATGATAAAGCACGAGGGACCTGCCAAAGTTAAACCATTTGGCCAGGAGAGCCGTTTTATGAAGGCATGTGCTCGATTTCGTCGCGAAATTTTTTTGTCGAATTTTACGCCCTCTCATTTTTAAAAGTCGATTCCACAGCCGCTAATAGAGCTTTGCGATCGCAATCACTTCCAGAATCTGCAAAAGATATTCTAGTTTCATAACAGACCAGCAGGGACCTGCCAAAGTTAAACCATTTGGCCAGGAGAGCCCTTTTATGCAGACTTTTGCCAGATTTCGATACCCAAAATTTTTGCGATTTTCGCAGAATTTTTTTCAAAAGCCGATTCCAAAGCAACTAATAGAGCTTTGCGATCGCAATCACTTCCAGAATCTGCCCCACGAAGTCTACTTTCATGATAAAGCACGAGGGACCTGCCAAAGTTAAACCATTTGGCCAGGAGAGCCGTTTTATGAAGGCATGTGCTCGATTTCGTCGCGAAATTTTTTTGTCGAATTTTACGCCCTCTCATTTTTAAAAGTCGATTCCACAGCCGCTAATAGAGCTTTGCGATCGCAATCACTTCCAGAATCTGCAAAAGATATTCTAGTTTCATAACAGACCAGCAGGGACCTGCCAAAGTTAAACCATTTGGCCAGGAGAGCCCTTTTATGCAGACTTTTGCCAGATTTCGATACCCAAAATTTTTGCGATTTTCGCAGAATTTTTTTCAAAAGCCGATTCCAAAGCAACTAATAGAGCTTTGCGATCGCAATCACTTCCAGAATCTGCCCCACGAAGTCTACTTTCATGATAAAGCACGAGGGACCTGCCAAAGTTAAACCATTTGGCCAGGAGAGCCGTTTTATGAAGGCATGTGCTCGATTTCGTCGCGAAATTTTTTTGTCGAATTTTACGCCCTCTCATTTTTAAAAGTCGATTCCACAGCCGCTAATAGAGCTTTGCGATCGCAATCACTTCCAGAATCTGCAAAAGATATTCTAGTTTCATAACAGACCAGCAGGGACCTGCCAAAGTTAAACCATTTGGCCAGGAGAGCCCTTTTATGCAGACTTTTGCCAGATTTCGATACCCAAAATTTTTGCGATTTTCGCAGAATTTTTTTCAAAAGCCGATTCCAAAGCAACTAATAGAGCTTTGCGATCGCAATCACTTCCAGAATCTGCCCCACGAAGTCTACTTTCATGATAAAGCACGAGGGACCTGCCAAAGTTAAACCATTTGGCCAGGAGAGCCGTTTTATGAAGGCATGTGCTCGATTTCGTCGCGAAATTTTTTTGTCGAATTTTACGCCCTCTCATTTTTAAAAGTCGATTCCACAGCCGCTAATAGAGCTTTGCGATCGCAATCACTTCCAGAATCTGCAAAAGATATTCTAGTTTCATAACAGACCAGCAGGGACCTGCCAAAGTTAAACCATTTGGCCAGGAGAGCCCTTTTATGCAGACTTTTGCCAGATTTCGATACCCAAAATTTTTGCGATTTTCGCAGAATTTTTTTCAAAAGCCGATTCCAAAGCAACTAATAGAGCTTTGCGATCGCAATCACTTCCAGAATCTGCCCCACGAAGTCTACTTTCATGATAAAGCACGAGGGACCTGCCAAAGTTAAACCATTTGGCCAGGAGAGCCGTTTTATGAAGGCATGTGCTCGATTTCGTCGCGAAATTTTTTTGTCGAATTTTACGCCCTCTCATTTTTAAAAGTCGATTCCACAGCCGCTAATAGAGCTTTGCGATCGCAATCACTTCCAGAATCTGCAAAAGATATTCTAGTTTCATAACAGACCAGCAGGGACCTGCCAAAGTTAAACCATTTGGCCAGGAGAGCCCTTTTATGCAGACTTTTGCCAGATTTCGATACCCAAAATTTTTGCGATTTTCGCAGAATTTTTTTCAAAAGCCGATTCCAAAGCAACTAATAGAGCTTTGCGATCGCAATCACTTCCAGAATCTGCCCCACGAAGTCTACTTTCATGATAAAGCACGAGGGACCTGCCAAAGTTAAACCATTTGGCCAGGAGAGCCGTTTTATGAAGGCATGTGCTCGATTTCGTCGCGAAATTTTTTTGTCGAATTTTACGCCCTCTCATTTTTAAAAGTCGATTCCACAGCCGCTAATAGAGCTTTGCGATCGCAATCACTTCCAGAATCTGCAAAAGATATTCTAGTTTCATAACAGACCAGCAGGGACCTGCCAAAGTTAAACCATTTGGCCAGGAGAGCCCTTTTATGCAGACTTTTGCCAGATTTCGATACCCAAAATTTTTGCGATTTTCGCAGAATTTTTTTCAAAAGCCGATTCCAAAGCAACTAATAGAGCTTTGCGATCGCAATCACTTCCAGAATCTGCCCCACGAAGTCTACTTTCATGATAAAGCACGAGGGACCTGCCAAAGTTAAACCATTTGGCCAGGAGAGCCGTTTTATGAAGGCATGTGCTCGATTTCGTCGCGAAATTTTTTTGTCGAATTTTACGCCCTCTCATTTTTAAAAGTCGATTCCACAGCCGCTAATAGAGCTTTGCGATCGCAATCACTTCCAGAATCTGCAAAAGATATTCTAGTTTCATAACAGACCAGCAGGGACCTGCCAAAGTTAAACCATTTGGCCAGGAGAGCCCTTTTATGCAGACTTTTGCCAGATTTCGATACCCAAAATTTTTGCGATTTTCGCAGAATTTTTTTCAAAAGCCGATTCCAAAGCAACTAATAGAGCTTTGCGATCGCAATCACTTCCAGAATCTGCCCCACGAAGTCTACTTTCATGATAAAGCACGAGGGACCTGCCAAAGTTAAACCATTTGGCCAGGAGAGCCGTTTTATGAAGGCATGTGCTCGATTTCGTCGCGAAATTTTTTTGTCGAATTTTACGCCCTCTCATTTTTAAAAGTCGATTCCACAGCCGCTAATAGAGCTTTGCGATCGCAATCACTTCCAGAATCTGCAAAAGATATTCTAGTTTCATAACAGACCAGCAGGGACCTGCCAAAGTTAAACCATTTGGCCAGGAGAGCCCTTTTATGCAGACTTTTGCCAGATTTCGATACCCAAAATTTTTGCGATTTTCGCAGAATTTTTTTCAAAAGCCGATTCCAAAGCAACTAATAGAGCTTTGCGATCGCAATCACTTCCAGAATCTGCCCCACGAAGTCTACTTTCATGATAAAGCACGAGGGACCTGCCAAAGTTAAACCATTTGGCCAGGAGAGCCGTTTTATGAAGGCATGTGCTCGATTTCGTCGCGAAATTTTTTTGTCGAATTTTACGCCCTCTCATTTTTAAAAGTCGATTCCACAGCCGCTAATAGAGCTTTGCGATCGCAATCACTTCCAGAATCTGCAAAAGATATTCTAGTTTCATAACAGACCAGCAGGGACCTGCCAAAGTTAAACCATTTGGCCAGGAGAGCCCTTTTATGCAGACTTTTGCCAGATTTCGATACCCAAAATTTTTGCGATTTTCGCAGAATTTTTTTCAAAAGCCGATTCCAAAGCAACTAATAGAGCTTTGCGATCGCAATCACTTCCAGAATCTGCCCCACGAAGTCTACTTTCATGATAAAGCACGAGGGACCTGCCAAAGTTAAACCATTTGGCCAGGAGAGCCGTTTTATGAAGGCATGTGCTCGATTTCGTCGCGAAATTTTTTTGTCGAATTTTACGCCCTCTCATTTTTAAAAGTCGATTCCACAGCCGCTAATAGAGCTTTGCGATCGCAATCACTTCCAGAATCTGCAAAAGATATTCTAGTTTCATAACAGACCAGCAGGGACCTGCCAAAGTTAAACCATTTGGCCAGGAGAGCCCTTTTATGCAGACTTTTGCCAGATTTCGATACCCAAAATTTTTGCGATTTTCGCAGAATTTTTTTCAAAAGCCGATTCCAAAGCAACTAATAGAGCTTTGCGATCGCAATCACTTCCAGAATCTGCCCCACGAAGTCTACTTTCATGATAAAGCACGAGGGACCTGCCAAAGTTAAACCATTTGGCCAGGAGAGCCGTTTTATGAAGGCATGTGCTCGATTTCGTCGCGAAATTTTTTTGTCGAATTTTACGCCCTCTCATTTTTAAAAGTCGATTCCACAGCCGCTAATAGAGCTTTGCGATCGCAATCACTTCCAGAATCTGCAAAAGATATTCTAGTTTCATAACAGACCAGCAGGGACCTGCCAAAGTTAAACCATTTGGCCAGGAGAGCCCTTTTATGCAGACTTTTGCCAGATTTCGATACCCAAAATTTTTGCGATTTTCGCAGAATTTTTTTCAAAAGCCGATTCCAAAGCAACTAATAGAGCTTTGCGATCGCAATCACTTCCAGAATCTGCCCCACGAAGTCTACTTTCATGATAAAGCACGAGGGACCTGCCAAAGTTAAACCATTTGGCCAGGAGAGCCGTTTTATGAAGGCATGTGCTCGATTTCGTCGCGAAATTTTTTTGTCGAATTTTACGCCCTCTCATTTTTAAAAGTCGATTCCACAGCCGCTAATAGAGCTTTGCGATCGCAATCACTTCCAGAATCTGCAAAAGATATTCTAGTTTCATAACAGACCAGCAGGGACCTGCCAAAGTTAAACCATTTGGCCAGGAGAGCCCTTTTATGCAGACTTTTGCCAGATTTCGATACCCAAAATTTTTGCGATTTTCGCAGAATTTTTTTCAAAAGCCGATTCCAAAGCAACTAATAGAGCTTTGCGATCGCAATCACTTCCAGAATCTGCCCCACGAAGTCTACTTTCATGATAAAGCACGAGGGACCTGCCAAAGTTAAACCATTTGGCCAGGAGAGCCGTTTTATGAAGGCATGTGCTCGATTTCGTCGCGAAATTTTTTTGTCGAATTTTACGCCCTCTCATTTTTAAAAGTCGATTCCACAGCCGCTAATAGAGCTTTGCGATCGCAATCACTTCCAGAATCTGCAAAAGATATTCTAGTTTCATAACAGACCAGCAGGGACCTGCCAAAGTTAAACCATTTGGCCAGGAGAGCCCTTTTATGCAGACTTTTGCCAGATTTCGATACCCAAAATTTTTGCGATTTTCGCAGAATTTTTTTCAAAAGCCGATTCCAAAGCAACTAATAGAGCTTTGCGATCGCAATCACTTCCAGAATCTGCCCCACGAAGTCTACTTTCATGATAAAGCACGAGGGACCTGCCAAAGTTAAACCATTTGGCCAGGAGAGCCGTTTTATGAAGGCATGTGCTCGATTTCGTCGCGAAATTTTTTTGTCGAATTTTACGCCCTCTCATTTTTAAAAGTCGATTCCACAGCCGCTAATAGAGCTTTGCGATCGCAATCACTTCCAGAATCTGCAAAAGATATTCTAGTTTCATAACAGACCAGCAGGGACCTGCCAAAGTTAAACCATTTGGCCAGGAGAGCCCTTTTATGCAGACTTTTGCCAGATTTCGATACCCAAAATTTTTGCGATTTTCGCAGAATTTTTTTCAAAAGCCGATTCCAAAGCAACTAATAGAGCTTTGCGATCGCAATCACTTCCAGAATCTGCCCCACGAAGTCTACTTTCATGATAAAGCACGAGGGACCTGCCAAAGTTAAACCATTTGGCCAGGAGAGCCGTTTTATGAAGGCATGTGCTCGATTTCGTCGCGAAATTTTTTTGTCGAATTTTACGCCCTCTCATTTTTAAAAGTCGATTCCACAGCCGCTAATAGAGCTTTGCGATCGCAATCACTTCCAGAATCTGCAAAAGATATTCTAGTTTCATAACAGACCAGCAGGGACCTGCCAAAGTTAAACCATTTGGCCAGGAGAGCCCTTTTATGCAGACTTTTGCCAGATTTCGATACCCAAAATTTTTGCGATTTTCGCAGAATTTTTTTCAAAAGCCGATTCCAAAGCAACTAATAGAGCTTTGCGATCGCAATCACTTCCAGAATCTGCCCCACGAAGTCTACTTTCATGATAAAGCACGAGGGACCTGCCAAAGTTAAACCATTTGGCCAGGAGAGCCGTTTTATGAAGGCATGTGCTCGATTTCGTCGCGAAATTTTTTTGTCGAATTTTACGCCCTCTCATTTTTAAAAGTCGATTCCACAGCCGCTAATAGAGCTTTGCGATCGCAATCACTTCCAGAATCTGCAAAAGATATTCTAGTTTCATAACAGACCAGCAGGGACCTGCCAAAGTTAAACCATTTGGCCAGGAGAGCCCTTTTATGCAGACTTTTGCCAGATTTCGATACCCAAAATTTTTGCGATTTTCGCAGAATTTTTTTCAAAAGCCGATTCCAAAGCAACTAATAGAGCTTTGCGATCGCAATCACTTCCAGAATCTGCCCCACGAAGTCTACTTTCATGATAAAGCACGAGGGACCTGCCAAAGTTAAACCATTTGGCCAGGAGAGCCGTTTTATGAAGGCATGTGCTCGATTTCGTCGCGAAATTTTTTTGTCGAATTTTACGCCCTCTCATTTTTAAAAGTCGATTCCACAGCCGCTAATAGAGCTTTGCGATCGCAATCACTTCCAGAATCTGCAAAAGATATTCTAGTTTCATAACAGACCAGCAGGGACCTGCCAAAGTTAAACCATTTGGCCAGGAGAGCCCTTTTATGCAGACTTTTGCCAGATTTCGATACCCAAAATTTTTGCGATTTTCGCAGAATTTTTTTCAAAAGCCGATTCCAAAGCAACTAATAGAGCTTTGCGATCGCAATCACTTCCAGAATCTGCCCCACGAAGTCTACTTTCAT
>CAWVNO010000370.1:0-122000 GCA_963930645.1 Salticus scenicus
CACATTTTAAATTTTGATTAATAATTTATCTTGATTAAAAACTATTTTAATACTTTTATTTAAATTTGAGTAATTGATAAAAAATGTTAATTTTTGATTTAAAATATTTATTTTAAATGAGAACCTTATGCATTGTAAAATTCTGATTAATAAGGCTTGCTTTGATGAGCAACCAGTTATCCAGAATAGTCTTGTAAAAACCATTCCGGATAATTGGTTCCCTACTGTAATAACAATAATCAGTATTCAGTGGAAGGGAGGGGTAAAAATATCAAGCTGTCTTTTACATTTAAGTTGAAATTACATAATATAATAGATGAAAGCATGCTAATTCACTAAAGATAGAGATTGCCAGTCCACTTTCTCCATTTTTGCTTCTCACAAACATGTTTACAAAACTGTTTGCCCAGGCTACAAACATGTTTACATTATTACATCACATCCTAATGATGGTCAGTTGAATGCGCAGAGTAAAACACTGCTGAGTGCATTTTTGAATAAAAAGGATGATGATGAACGATTTGAAACTGAAAATGTATTTGTAATGTTGATGTACTATATATTACCTATTTAAATCAAATTGGAGTGTAAAGGTTGATATTTTTATTTATTACCAACTATGCGAAAAATACCAGAGCCGGGAATCGAACCCGGGCACCTCCGCTTAACGCACGGATGCTCTACCACTGAGCTACCCTGGCTGACAACCAGCTAGGCACTTCTCGCATAATATTCGTTGGCAAAGTCGCAGAGTCTGCAAACGCAGATATATCAGGTGAGACAATAATAATCGTAGCACAACTCCATAGACCACGAAATTTCAATTTAGAAATTTTTATTCATGAATTCATCAGCCGTGAATATTTTTTTTAATCAAATTGGAGTGTAAAGGTTGATATTTTTATTTATTACCAACTATGTGAAAAATACCAGAGCCGGGAATTGAACCTGGGCACCACCGCTGAGATGAATTCATGAATAAAAATTTCTAAATTGAAATTTCGTGGTCTATGGAGTTGTGCTACGATTATTATTGTCTCACCTGATATATCTGCGTTTGCAGACTCGGTGACTTTGCCAACGAATATTATGCGAGAAGTGCCTAGCTGGTCGTCAGCCAGGGTAGCTCAGTGGTAGAGCATTCGTGCGTTAAGCGGAGGTGCCCGGGTTCGATTCCCGGCTCTGGTATTTTTCGCGTAGTTGGTAATAAATAAAAATATCAACCTTTACACTCCAATTTGATTTAAATAAATATTCACGGTTGATGAATTGATGAATAAAAATTTCTAAATATATTACCTAGTTAAGTAAAATGCGATTTTAGACATATTTTCTTTATATATATATATATTTGTGTGAAGTGTTCTAAATATAATAAAAATATGATTTTAATAGAATGTAAAGTTCAAACTGATAGTTTTGAGGAACTAATATAAAGTGAATGAAAGTTACTATGCATGTCAAGGGGAGGCAACATGTCATAGCAAGCTTATAGTCAAGCCATAGCCAGAAAATTTTTTCAGGCGGAATTTGAATTTTAGTACATAATGTTGAGTGTTAAAAATAAAGTATAATTCAAAAAATTTTGACAAATTTGCAAAATTTCAAAAAGAAAGAGTTTGATCCCCCTCCCCCTTTCCTCCACTTCCTTGGCTACAACTTTGCTTATAGTAATCTGGTCGGATGTGTGTAGCATTTAATTTTAATATGGAAATGGTTTCGAAGGGAGGGTCTCAGAAATGAAATTAAAGGTAATTTTTTTTTTTTTCTTGTTAGAACTGTTTATGATTCAGTGCCATTAAATTGTTCCCTTTTGAAATTGAATAGCACCACATGTATACAGTGTTTAAAAAGTTTATAGCTGGTGTTTGCATAGGCATAGAGTGAATGAAAATATTTTGAGGGGGGGGGGGGGAGGCACACAAAATTTAAGAACTTGTTTCATACCAGGGTTGGCAAAAACCCGGGTTTTTCTAGAAAAACCTAACCCACTTGGGTTTTTCTGGGTTTCTGCGGGGTTTTCTGGGCATTTGTGGGTTTTTCTGGGCTTTTGTGGGTTTTTGTTTGAATACATTTGCATTGCAATGTTAGATGTATGTTATTTAGCATATTAGTTAAAATACACCTAATTATATTAAACTACTAATTAATAATTAATCTAATATTTATCATATAAATAAAAATTGGTTTGTTTCTAATATTAAAATAGTGTTAATTAGTAAGATTAAGTTATATTTTATTTTAATGTATGCTTATTCAAAATAAATATTCTTAATGACAATAACTGACAAAATAAAAGAATTTAAATTCTTAAGTACAATACATATCATTTAAATTTTTTAGTTCCCCATCATGCTATAGATGGAGAACTTAGGTAATCGTGAAAATTTTCGACCTCGTTTTTTTTTAAACTTTTTTACACGTTTTCACATGAGAGGAATCCGAAAAATGACAAAATTTGTATGGTGTGTGTTAGTTTGTTAGTCCATTAGTCTGTGTACACGATATCTCAAGAACAAATTGTCACAGAGCAGTCAGATAAGTTTTAAAATATTACTTTCAACACTGGCAAGAACCCTACTCATTTGCAACATTTGAATTAAAAAACTTCGTAAGTTATTAAAAATTTATGCTTTTCTTAACATGGGAGAATAGGGCAAAATTTTACTTAAATGTACATTAAATAGAAAATTTTTACTGAAAAAATGTGAGACCAGTTTTAAAATATGAGTTTTGATGTCGGAATGAACATCAGTAACTAGAAACATGCTACTTTGAAAATTTCGCAAGTTATTGGAAATTTACGAATTCTTAGCATGGCAGTATAGGGCAAAATTTCACATAAACGTCAATTTTTAGGGATATTTTCATCGTAAAGATGTCAGACCACTTTTGAAATATTATTCAGGGTACTGGCATGAATATCATAGAGTATAAATTTTCCAATTTAAAAAATTCGCAATTTATTTGGAATTTACGATTTACTTAAAATGATAGATAGGGCAAAATTGAGTATAAATGTCCATTTTGAGGATCATAAATATATCAGACAACTTCAAAATAACATTTATGATACTTGTTTGAACATAATTGACTACAAATATTCTAACAGGAAAATTTTGCAAGTTACTCGTAATTTAAGATTTTATCAACATAGCAAAATGGGTCGATATCCCATATAAATATATGCATTTTGAGGATTGTTGCATTGGAAATAGTAGCATGAAAACATAACTACGAAATTGAGCCTAATAAAATAAATTAATAGATTAGAATAAGATAAATATATTAAAGTGAACGGTGGATAGCCTATTAGGTGGGGATTTCACTCTGTCATTGTGTCAAGTGTTTGGTCAGACTCATTTCTCTTAGCATGATAATCATGTTAAGAGAATGTCCTGTACTAGAAATTTATGAGAACATATATATGATGGGGAACTGAGCTAAAGGGCAAAATTAACGGTCGCCACCGGCCACATGGCGACTAAATAAAAAAAGATGGCGATTAAAAATTATGCATCGATCGCCACTAAAGTCGCCACTTTTTGTGATCATTAAAAGATTCTAAAAATCGAGCGACGGTAGGCAATCGAAGCCTTGTGATTTCCAATCTTTTTCCATCCATGGCATGAATGTCAATGTTCATTTTAAACTTGCTTTATTATAATCTACAACCTATAAAGAAGTAGAATTATTTAATATATCTCACTCATATAATTTTTTGGACCCCCCCTTTCCCTCCCCCCTAACGATCTGTGATCACACAGCTTATAGAAAGATTTATAAATTCTAATCATTCTCCCTTTGCCGCAAAAATATAAATATCTATTTTAAACTTACTTTATTAGATTCTAGAATCTGTAAAGAAGTGGAATTGTTATCTCTTACTGATAATTCTTGTAATCTCCCCCCCCTCCAACGATTGGCAATCACATGCTCCACTGAAGCTTTGTGATTTACAATCTTTCTCCATTCATAACATGAATGTAAATATTCATTTTAAACTTTCTTGATTAGATTCTAGAACCTATAAAGAAGTACATAAATAAATCCCCCCCCCCCACAGCCCACACACATGTGCGCTTCATTTCAACTAGCAGTTAATGATCAAATGTCCTGCAAAGCACAATCTTTCTCCATTATTATCTCCATAGTATTTAGTGTATATTTAACCCATTTAAGATAATTGACAAATGTGTGTATCAAAATTTGATTTGGCTAAAATGTGTATTTTTCAAAAATTTTTGTATTTGCTTTCTTTTAAGTAGAAATCTTCCTTTTTCCTTTCCATTTTAAAGTAGAAATCTTCCTATTTTTAAAGCTACAAATTCGGCAGCTAAGGAAATTATTTTTAATGAAGCAGCTAAGTTTCCATATCTATACTTTTCAAGAGGAAATATTTTAACTCTATTGAAATAAAATCATTTAAAAAAGTGTGTCTTTAGAAATATGAAAAAATAATAAAACTGCTAACTGTATTTACACATGACCATGTAAAGGGATGTGATGATGATGAATCAGCTGATTCATTTACTAGAAAATATCAATGTGAACTGTGAATGATAACAGCTTATTTCACTTGAATAAATTGAAAAAAAAAAAAAAAAAGTACTACTGAATTATCTGAAAGGTAAAAACTTTTGCTGTTATTATTACAGCCCTAAGTAGATTTTAATTTAGGATGTGCAACTTAAGATTTTTAAAAAGAGCGTAATTACAAATTACAATTTCAGTGTCCCTGTGTTAATTTTATTATTATATGTATTTCTTATTTTCATATTTTTCTTGTGGTGATTATACCGCAAAATGGTGACAATGCTTTTTGCAGTCTGAAAGAAATAGTCTTATCATGCGAAAAGTGGCCACTAACTTAAAAAAGTGGCTACTAATGAAACTGGCAGTACCGGCCACTGGCCACTAATGAATTTTCCCAGTTTTGCCCTTTAAACTGAGCAGAGTCCACTTATGCCAACTAGTTTTAATTATAAAATAAGTTGCACTGCTTTATCCCTTTTTTTTTTGTAAGTTTTGTAATAGTTGAAACGGTTATAGAAGAAAATTTTATTTCATTAGATTTATAATTATGTTGGTACTAAAATTAAAATAAAATTATTATAAAGTTTTAAAACTAAACAATTTAATTAGTTAAATATTGATTCTGGACAACATTTATGTCCGCTGTTAAACAAAAATATCATTCGGTTTTACAGGAAAAGGAAAATTGAACCAATTATAGAAGATAAACTTGCTTTTATTATATTTATAACTGTAGTTACGTTTTATGTTTAATACTATTTTCTAGAAAACAAAAATATGAGTGTTTTCTTTAAAGGTAAGGTGTTTTCTATACTTTATAGATGGGATTTGTAAATTATAAATAATATTTAACAAAAACCCGCTTATTTGCAAAAACCCAGTGGGTTTTTGTTGGTGGGCCCGCCCAGAAAAACCCGGGCGGGTTTTTCTGGGTTGGGCCCAGTTGGCCAACCCTGTTTCATACCTTTTTAATTTCTCCACCATGCTATAGGTATAATAAACAGATATTATATGAAACTTTTAGATCTCAATTTTTGGATGTTTTTGCGCATTTTTAAAGTGTGAGAAATCCGTAAATCAAAAATCGGTGTGATGTCCATCTGTAAGTTATTCTATTAGTTTGTCTGTCAGTCTGTCTAGATATTATGTCAAAAATGATTAATCATAAAAATGTCAGATCAGTTTTAAACTATAATTCTTGATACTGGAGAGCCCTTTTAAACTTTAACACCCTTCTTTGAAAACTTCATAAGTTATTCAAAATTTCAAGATTTTCTTAACATAACAGAAAAAAGATAAATTTTCGTATAAATTTATAATATAATGATTATATTCATTGTAAATTGTAAAGTAATCGGAATACTTTTAAAATATAATTTTAGATAATGGTATGAAGATTATTGAATATCAACACTACTTTAAAAACTTTATAAGTTAACCGAAACTAATGATTTTCATAACATGGCAGAATAGAACAATATTTTGCATGTACGTACATTACAGATTATTGAATGGAAAATAACATGAAGTTGTATGAAGGTTAATATATAAAACTGACACATATACGATTTCATAGTAACTTAGATAATGTAAATGTATCGGCCCGAAGAAAATATGAACTAAATATTATGGCATTCAATTCTTGACTAGACCTGTTCATCAACTGAGTGTTATAGAAACAGGAAAATATCTGGTGTTGCTAAAACAATATATTTGTGTGGAAAAACAGTTGATGAAATTGAAGAAAATATGTAGAAATATTCTAGGAATTCTGCTCCATTACAAATATAGTTCACATTTAATATCCTGCATTAACATTTGTGTATGAAAATAAGACCAATGAGATGTATGCAGAAATTAATACTGGAACACCTTTAAGGATGACCAACGCAATTGCCTATCACACAGCTCTAATGAGACGTAAAACCCCCTCACAGGTACTGATTTACATATCCTGGGGCTCTGAGGCATTACGTTGATAGGGATCCCCACTAGAGTCCTGCACAGATCGAACCCGACAAATGAATTTTTAATCAATCCAAACCCGCACTAAAGAATTTTTTACAACCCACACACACCCAACCCAAAACCCGATTTCTTTTACCCAAACCAGACCCGAAATCCGAATCTAAATGAAAATTAATAATACATCTAAAAATCATGGAAAACATTTTTAATTTATAAAATAAAGTAAATTTTAATTGACACACTGCTGTGTGTGTGTGGTAAATCATTTAAAAATGAATTACAAATTTAATTACTAACAAGGAAACATTCAAAAGGTATCGTCTTCAAAAAATATATGTGATTCTACTCTTCATAAAACACCAGAAAGTGAAAATATTATTGGCTGAAATGAATTACAGCGACCACAAAAAATTATCAAAATTAAGCATATTTGGCGATTGATTTTGAGTACTTGGCGGAGAAACAAAACACGGTTCTGTTTGTACATGGCAATCTCGGTGCTAGCAAACTTATTGCCTCACAGCGCTAAATCGCCAAAAATGCTTAAGTTTGATAATTTTTTGTGGTCGCTGTAATTCATTTCAGCTGATAATTTTTTCACTTTCTGGTGTCTTATGAAGAGTAGAAACACATATATTTTTGTCAATACTTTTTGAAGACGATACCTTTTGAATGTTTCCTTGTAAGTTATAACTAAGTTAAAAATTAAAAAAACTGAAAAATGGATTTAATAAATTTAATTGGTGCTTGTGCATTTTAAAAAAGTTTTTAACCGGTTTTGAACATTTTATAGTTGGTGTTTTGGATAATCATAATGACTTTTTCCAAATTTTTTAGGGTTTAATATTTGTAGAATTTCATAATTTTTGAGGCGTATTGTTTTTTAAAACTGGGAAGGGTGGGGGTGGTATCATTTTGACCTTTAAAATTGTTTGCTTCTGACATACTATTCAACAATTTGTTTTTGTTTCGTTAGCCGAAAAAAATGCCTTCTTACGTAGTCGATGAAAGATTGCAAATCGGAACGTCACTATCCTTCTTTTAGTGAATGTTTGGAAAACGCACCAAGCAGACGCCTGCATTAATTCTCCGCCATTCTATCATTCATTAAGAAATCACAACGCAGTGATTGAACAATTTCTTAACATTATATAATCTTTCCACACGACATTGAAAAAATTAGGAAAACCCCCTGGATACTAAAAAGAATAGTGAAAATGGTAGCATACAATACAAAAGAAAATCAGAAAACTTATTGACAAAAAATACAAACAAATGTTCCCAAGAATGACGGTGTGCCGCATTGACATTGGTATAAATAACAATAAATTCACAATTACTAGACTACTAGGTTATAGATCTATGTGTTTTAACAGTTTCAATTATTATTTATTCAGATCTATGTGTTTTAACAGTTTCAATAATTATTTATTCTAACTTTAATAGTTTCAACTCAGAACTACAGAAGCTCAGCATTGTTTTTAAAAATTACACGTGTACATTATAAGAAATACTGAATATAATTTACTTAATGATGAGAGCAAACAAGTACATCAAAATAAACAAAAAATACCGTACTTTGTGATTTCTTCTTTTTATTTTTCTTTGAACGAGGCATTTTAGAAATACTGGACGAAAGACAAAGATTCTTATATGCCGTACCGTCTTCTAATTTCATGCATTAGAATACAATTCTCTTCCCTCTCGTGGTTAATTTTCAAAATGTAAACAAATAAAGCATACAAGCGTCTTTCGCATCAAGACTCTCAAAACGCATTTGCGCAATTTTTCGCGCACATACGTCGCTCCCTTCTTTCAGCCAATCAGCATTCTTTATACAAAGGACGGGGATATGAAAACAAACTAGCGTCTAGCCGGCGACGAGCAACTCGCACACTTTCCTTCAAATTTCGCCGTGCCGGCGCTGAATTCTGTTTACTTTCAAGATTCGCTGTAGTTTCGTTGCCTCACTTCGATTCCTCATTTATGTTTATGTTTTCTGCTATGAATGAAGCAAAACGGCCCTTAATCAATGATCCGATTGAACTAAAAAGTTGTCCTTATAAATAAGTGTAGCAATTTTTGATAAAATCTAATAATCTGGATAGATACAATAACAAACTTTCAGCTTTGTGTTTTAAATAAAAATAAAAATGTTTGCACAATCATTCAGTAATACAATAAATGGTGATAACGCAAAATCATTATCTGAAGGAAATAGTGTGATCTGTCGTACTAAAAGTGAAAAATATTTATATGAAGAGACTTAAGAAAAAATTACACTTTAGGATTATGTAATGGACTATTAGAATCCAGAGTATAACTTTAATTAAGTATAATTAATTACAGAATTTATACTTAATATTTTAAATAACATTACAAGTTTTATAGCTTTTTACAAACTAAATTTGCTACACAATTTTAATCGTACAACCCCATAAGAAGAAAGCATACTTTCACTATTAGAATTATTTCAACATTTTTCAGTATTTAGGTATTAAAATTTTTAATGTCTTCTTGATTTTATCAACATTGTAACACTTTTAAATTTTAATAAATTAATTCGCATTCCTTCAATGGAGAACATTTTCCAAGAAATTTAAAAATCAAAAATAATAAATTGTTTAAAAAAAAAAAAAAAAAAAAAACTGCGTGGATATTCTAATGCTGCTTCTCTTTTATTTGGTAATTCAAAATCAGGATATCTAGCTTTTGAATTTAGTATATAGATAGAAGATGGGCTGTTTTGAATTTTAATTACCATGTTATAGTACATATCCAGTTTTTAAAGACCACTTAATTCAGTTTTGAAAAAAAACTAAAAAAATGAGAGCAATTTTTTCAGTTATACAATTTTTACCTTAGATTAAATTGTCTGAAATAAATTCTTTTTCCATTATTCTTATTATTATTACTGTAAACTTTTTCACTTATTGTATAAGAAATAGTTTTTCTATTCCAAATTAGTTTCCCCCTCCCCATAAATAATAGTATGGCAAGTTTTAAAAAGTGTACTTTTAATATTTTGAATTTATCAGAAAATATTGGCTGTCAATTTTTAATTTTTCACAGGAAGGAGTACTAAACAAACTAATGCCATTAATAACATAAAAAATTAGAAAATAACTCCCCCCCCCCCTTTGCTCCTTCATACGCATGCTTGACAGAAAACATTCTTTGTTTAGAAAATGTCCTTTAGTTTTAAATGCCCAGTTAAAACCATACGTTAAAAGTTTTGAGTGAGATATTTATTCTGTTACAAAATATCTCCTATTCTGCAATAGATAAATTATTTAATTGACGTATGCTGCATGTTTTCTATCGATTGTGCATCACGGTGATTGGAGTGTAGACAATCAATTTTCAAATTGAATATAATTCAGTGGTGATAATATTATGAAATTTTCATTAATTTTTTTTTTTTTTTTCAAGATTTAAAGAAATTTATTATCTTAAACCTCTAACAGATATAAATAACAATGTTTTTATAATTATTTTTTATTGTTAAGGAGAATAAATACTATATTTTTTGTTGAAATCTAAAATGGTCAGGATGAATGATTAGTTTATTTGACATGGAGTGATCCAAAAATCATTCCATTTCAGGAAAAAAGAAAAGTTAGTGTTTTAAAAATTTTTGTATTTTTAAAAAAAATTTTCCCCTTTAAATGATATCATAACTATTGTATATACTTTGTATAAGGAAGTAAAAAGGATAACAATGAGATCAGGAGTTATAGTAAAAAACTTATAGTAACTATTAAAAAATAATGGAATTTTTGCCATAATCCATTTTATTCCACTCTATAAATTTTAAGATTTGTAGCTAATGATATAATAAAAGACTTTTTTGAAACTTTTTTAAAAATCACCAACTTATTATTATATAAAAAAAAAAAAAAAGCAAGTATAGGTAAGCTGCGTATTAAAATAAACCTCATGAAAATTCTCTTTAAAATGAGGTCTCAAACAGCCCTCTATGTCTGATACAACTTGGGAAATTTAATTTTGCACAAACGAAACAATAATGTTCTTTTTTTTTAATTTAAATATTAATTATACGAAAATCGAACGAGATATAAAAATTAGAAAATATACTTCCTTTTATAACGTTAATGAGAATGATTCTCAGAATTGCTGTTGAAATCTTAAAGGTTGAAATGAAAATTTTAAATTTTGTTTGATTTGACATGGAAAATAATTTAAATAGTTACATTGACCATCAGATGGCAGCACTACCAAAGAAGGTCCTGGACGAAAATGGGAAATAAACACATCGAATAAACATAAATAAAATTCAGCGCCGACATACGACGCATGCGTGAAATCTGCAGGAAAGTGTTCAAGTTGCTCGTCGCTGGCTAGACGCTAGTTGAAAACAACAACAAACCTCCGTGCAACAAACAAATGGAAGTAAATATTGCAAATGAAGAGAGGATAAGAAGAAACGGAGATATGTCATTATGATAAAAATACGTATGTTCGTTATATAGTTCTGAAAGATTTTCATTTTTCCTATGAACTCTTAAAACGCATATTATGAAAAGCTGCCATGAATTTAGTTTGTGAAAAGCGATCGTCAGGATTAAGAGATTCTTGGAGATGGGGTAAATTGTTAAAGTGAATAAGTCTACTGCATTATGCATTAATTTAGAGTATTGCAGTAAGTTTATTTTCTTAAACTGTACCCCACTGTTATAAGGAATTCCAATTTTTCGTTAATTTTATTGAAAAGAATGATACATATGAATGTAATCCATTAAAGAATCATAGTAATATATTGAATATGCTATTCTAGTGAAAGAATGAACTTGATTTAATTTATTGAAGTAAGTTTATTTATTTATTTTCATTATTTGTATTGCATAGTTCTAAATTTTGTAAATTATTTTGATTGTTAGAGATAGAAAATGCTGTTTTTTAATTGTTTTATAGTATTTCATATTTTATTGCATTACTAACTTATATATATATTTTATATATATATATATAAAATATATATACTTAAATAACCTTTTCTTTTGATAGTGTGTATTCCGTACATAGTATATATTATTGGCGTTTTGGAACACATTTTCAAAAATTTTAATGGATGATATTTATTAAAATATCTTTTATTAAGATTTCACTGCTATAAGTTTGTCATTGAACATAAAATGCAATTCTGGCAGTTATTATTACTTTTTATTATTGTATCAATTCAATTGTTTTATAGTTATAATATTTTTTTATGAGAACATTTACCACAGCAATTTTAATTGATAGCTTTAAATAGGCCTATAGAGTCATGCAATGTTATATATTTTAAAAATTTATTCATTAAATAAAGAAGTTTTTATTTATTTATTTTTTCTCTTAGACAAAAACAAATATTTTTAACAAGATTCATACTTCATCAGGGAAAACCTAAAATACTCAGAAAATTTGGATTTTGTTAAAAAAAAAAAAATCAGGAAAAATTTATCATAAAACCTGGAAAAAAGACAACTTCCTTTCTCTCATAATATAATTTCCTTGCTTAGCCTTCATATTGATTCAAATGATTAAGTATTGTGAAAATACGCATGTGAGCAATGATTTCTATGTAAATTTCTGTCATGATCGACAGTAATATGACATCATACAATGGAATTAGAAGTATTTCGCCTCTCTAGAGGAGTGTTTCTTGTAATATATTGCTAATATTTTCTTTAAAATTGTCTGGAAAACTCAGGGAATTTTTTTCTCATATTTTATTATGAACCCTGTATAATGAAATTTAACAACAACAAAAAGTCTTTATATAATAATAGAATCTGTATGTTATATACTTACAGGTACATCATTTTTTAAATAGGTACGGATTAGTTTTATGCATCTACACAAGACAATGGCTGAATACTTTCATTACATTTTCACAATATTTACTTTAACATGCATTGGTATTGAAGCGTGCACCACCACTGAAAATTTTCAGAGTGTGTGTCGCCCTCTCCAAAAATTTCTCTTTTTTCCTTTGTACAAATAAAACTTAACACAAAATATTTTTATGTTTATATGCTTTTATGGTGTATTGACTGAAAGTTTATTTTTTTAACTTCCCAATGCAGTTGAAATATGTTCATCAGTTTAATTTGTTTGTCATCGCTCATGTTTTTATTTCCAAATATGCAGGGTTGCCACCACTTGTATTTTTTTCACCACTATTTTTGTTTAGAAATCTATGTTTTTTTTTTTAATTGCTTAAACATATTGCAAACTAGTATGTTGTGGCCACCACAAGACTTTCTTCTATATTTTCCTAAACAAATTCACTCAACAAATAAAAAAAAAAGAAAAAAAAATCGATAACTTTGTTTTAAATTATCACATATTTATAGTTCAACCATTCATTTTAAAGGTATTGACGAGACCTTTCGAAATATACCCATCTTGAAAATTTACCCCCCCCCCTCCCCGTGGGTACTTCCCCTTAGGAGGGGAAGTGATGCCCCCACATGCACAAAATTTTTTTTACTAATTAACTATTACTATTATCAATAATTCATATTAATTTTACAATCACAGGTGAAGAATAACTCTCATTATGTACATTTATACGAAATTGTGTCCTATACTGCCATGTTAAAAATTTATAAAAAATACAATCACAGCGCCACCTGTTGAGCGATTGATCCCCAAATCTAATCAGCACCAGTTTATGTCAGGGGTGAACTAAATACCAAGTTTGGTTAAATTTCAATTAAAAAAATATATATATATATACGATTTTTTTTTTTTTTTAAGTAAAAAAAATCGATAACTTTGTTTTAAATTATCACAGATTAATAGTTCAACCATTCGTTTTAAAGGCATTGACGAGACCTTTTGAAAGATACCCATCTTGTAAATTTACTCTCCTCTAGGGGGGACTCCCCCCCCTCCGGGCCAGGAAGGGTGGCAAGGCTCCTACACATACAAAAATTTTTTCCCAGTTGACTATCTCTATTATAAATAATTTTCGTAAAATTCATAATGATTACTAAAAAATAATTCTCTTTATGCGCACTTACACAAAATTTTGTCCTATATCACCATGTTAAAAATTTAGAAAAAGCGAGATGGCAATGCAACCTGTAAGACAATTTTTACCAAAAGTTGATAGGCACTAATTTATGTCAAGGTGCAACTACATACCAATTTGTATGAAATTCTGTGCAGTAGTTCCTGAGATACAGTTGCCACAAAATTTTGTCACACACACGCCAAGTTTGGTTAAATTTCTACATTAATAAAAAATACAGACATTTTCTAAAAATGGTCAAATCGTGTTCTACAGCTCTCAAAACGTGTAAATCCATCAAAAACCCGAGGTCGAAAATTTTTACGAATCCAATACTTTCTTCTATTGAATATAGAAGAAAGTAATAATTCTCATTATGTACATTTATACGAGATTTTGTCCTATACTGCCATGTTAAAAATTTAGAAAAAATGCGATTACAGTGCCACCTGTTGAGAGATTGATCCTGAAATCTAATCAGCACCAGTTTATGTCAGGGTCCAACTAAATACCAAGTTTGGTTAAATTTCATTCATTGGTTCGTGAGATACAGCGTCCACAAAATACGTGATACACACAGACATTTTCTAAAAACTATCAAATCGTGTAAATTCTCCGAAAGCCGGAGTTTCGAAAAATTTCATGAATCTAATACTTTCTCTATATTACATGTAGAAGAATGTAAAAATGGGGGAGGGGTGTACCAAAAAAATAGTGGGTGATGGGGCAAAATGGGGGCCAGATTCGAATTCAGGAGGTTATTTTACATAAGAATCTGCAAGAGTGGTATCAGATATCGAAAAAAAAAATTTTTTTTTTTGCAGAGCAGTGTTATTAAAACATGAACCAGGGGTTGATTCAGACAAAATTTGGGTCCCTTTTGCGGCCCCTTCACAAAATTCCACATAGTAAAAAGGGACCCTTCACAAAATTCATATCTATACAAAGGGACCCTTCACAAAATTCAAATTTATAAAATGAGTCCCTTCACAAGATTTTGTTTTATAAAAATGATCCTTTTATTAAATGTTTTCAGTATTTTTTTAGTTTATGCCTTAATTTGGCTCAACGGAACTCTATTAACTTGATATTAAACATTACATAAAGTGATTGTAAAAACTGAAGATTTTACACAATATTTTACTTTTTCACAAAAATATTTTATATTTCACAAAAATAAATAAAAAATTCACAAAAATATTTTGTTTTTCACAAAAAAGGGACCCAAAAATTAAAACCTGGATCGACCCCTGTGAACAAAGAATTTTCAGAAATATTGGAAATGCTGTATAGAAAAAAATTCTCCATGGAAAAAAAGTGTATCATTATCTTATTAAAACAGAATAAAAAATAAAATAATAATAATAATAAAATAAAGAAAAAACAGAGTTGTTTGTCAATATAAAGAAAACTGTAGGATTCGAGGAATGTAAAATATAAATAATTACGAGATTAAAAGAACTTTTTATATTACCGCAGTTTTAAATTTTCTGTTGAATCATATAAACTTGACCATTCTATGTATTAATAAATGCTTTAAAAATTTTTTTTGCTGAATTATCCCATCAACTTGAAAAAACATGATCGAATGTGTAATAAAAAGGCAATTATAAGAAATTTTCAAACATTTAGAAAATTGAATAAAAATATTAAAAGAATGCATTGTCATAGTGTTCTGAGCTATTCTAAAAGTTTCAAATGTCTAGATAGTCAGGAAGTTAGTTAAAAATCATTTGCAAAGCTTGTACTGGGCAATCAAAGAAGAAAGCGAGTTAATAAAAATGTGGTAATGAATAAAAATCAAATTAAAAAAAAATTCTGAAAACTTTAACAGTGCTACACTATTATGTAATGTAGAAAATCCAATTTTTTAATGTAAAGGGCAGATAAAGTACAATTATTTTTTTTATTTCTTTATAACTTAATCAGAAAAAGACTTCAGAAATTTTAAAATTAAATTTTTACAATTTTGATTTTAATGAAAAAATAATAATTTAATTTTTTAAATTATGTTATTACGAATGACATACTTGATGTTAAAGTAAGGAAGAAAATATTCTTAAAAAATCTGATAAAACCCAAAAATACTCTGATAAAACCCAGAAAAACCAATGGACTGTTTTTTTTTTTTTTACCTCGGTTTTTTCCAACTGGTTCGTAGTTTATGTCAGAGAGGGAACCTGTTTCCATGGCTTATATTCTAAATAATAATAATAGTTATTATTTTCTTATTATTATTGTATGTTAGAAGTTATGTACTGATGTCTCCAGTGGCTAGATGGTTTTATCTTTAAAATCTAAATTCTAAGACAATCTAATTGTAAGAAAAACTTAAATAGGTTTAACTTTTAAAGTATTTTTCTTTGCTGTTATGTCTTGCTTGAGCATAGCTGCCATGTGTTATGATTGATTACTGATGTTTTTTAATAGAAATGTTTATTTACCTTATCTAATCTTAAAAAACTGCTACAAAAACTTACAATATATGTATATATAAACGCTCTATAAAACACTGCTATTCAGAAATCTTAACATATAACACCCCCCTCCCCCAATTACCCCAAGCCTCAACAGCAGAAATGAACCCAGAAAAAAAAAAAAAATTCTTTGCAACACATGAGTGTTGTATTCATGAAAAAATATATTAATTTTAGTTTCTTATTTTAAAGAGGCAAACATTTATTTATTTTTATAATATTGTTTGTATAATATCGTGTGAATGAGTTAAATAGTTTTATAGTTTCAGGATTTGCTAGAGGAGTTACATTGTCATCAGAACATGCACACATTAAACAAGTCGTTAAAGAACAATGTGTTACTGCACATTGGCTGTTTTCTGTAGTTGGTTAAAAATTCTTGTATCCCTTAATTTATCTTCTTAGGTCTGTATAAATAATTTTAAAATTTACCAGCAGCTTCCTTACATACTTAAATTTTTAACTAGTGATATTCAAGAGATACTCCAAGAATTAATTTTAACATATACTATGTTGATCAGTGGTGGATTTAAGGGGGGGGGGGCTAGGGGGCTACAGCCCCCCCCCCCCAAAAAAAAAACAAAAACAAAACACTGACATTCACAATTGAATATTGCAATTGTAAATTTTTTATTGGTCTAGAATAACACTTTGAAAAATCTTAGCCCCCCCCCCCCAAAGTCAAGTTCTGGATCCGCCACTGATGTTGATTAAAAAAAAAAAAAAAAAAAAAAAAAATTATTATTTAAATTTTACAAATTATAAAATTTGGAAAACTAAAAAATTCTACAACTGCCTTTTATTTTCATATAAACTTTACAGAAAAGTGTTTAATATATATATATATATATATTCATTTTAAATAATTCCTTTGAACTTAGTGTATCGAATTTTGGACAATCAGTTGTAATAATTTTTGTTTACATTTAAGATTAAGGAAAATATGTACACATATAAATGCTTTTGCTCTGAGTTATAAAATTTTACCCAAGTTTTTATTATTATATTGTAAAATAAGTATAAAATAAATACATGATAAGAGGTTTTAAGCAGATACAAATACATTTTACAACCTCTCATCAATAGTAAAATGCATTTTTTTTTTTTTCTTTAAGTGTTTTTCATTTAGTTAGTATGCTATCAGAAACTCAGTTATTGTAAAATAAGTATAAAATAAATACATGATAAGAGGTTTTAAGCAGATACAAATACATTTTACAACCTCTCATCAATAGTAAAATGCATTTTTTTTTCCTTTAAGTGTTTTTCATTTAGTCAGTATGCTGTCAGAAACTCAGTTAAATGTGCTATTATTTTTTTCAAAGAGACAGTAGTATTTAGTCTTTTAAATAAAATAATATTATAATACACATACGATAAGTAACGTAAGAAATATGTAAACAAATATCTTTGAAAACAGCGGAAGGCATGCGCGAGAAGTTGCGCAGATCTGTTTTCAGAGAAAATCGCTCCTCCAAGAGGAAAAAAATGTAAACAAAACTTAGAAAGTAGAAGGATGCGCGAGATATTGCGCAGATCTGTTTTGAGAGTCTTGATGCGAAAGACGCTTGTATAAAGCATTCCTGGACCATATGCTGTAAGATTGATTAATTGATTGAGAGAATATGTCAACTCACAGGAAGAATTAGGGAGGCATACTATTGTAACAATCGCAGCTATCGCAGATCACAAGTCGGAACGTACACTCCGCAGCAAAAGTATCCGAGCACTAGCAATAATCCCTGTCTTAAAAAGTACACTTAATACTACTTTGCTTGTCGAATCATGTTCTTAGACAGACTAAGAACATGAACTTTTGGAAAAAAATATTTCAGTTTATTAAGTTCGATCGGAAGTAGGTAGATGTTTAACTGAAATTGAGCAAATATTAGCTTCAAATCATCTGATTAATTCTTTACTTCCATTAGCCGAAGCAACTGAAATTTTAAATTTGTCATTTGGAAATAAATGGAAGCTTAATTCTGGATTTCTTGGTCCTTTAGAGTTACACTGGAACACACAACAGTATGTGTTATCTTTTTTACCGGATTTATTCATTTTTATTCAATAAATATATGTGAAACTAAACATCAGCTAGCAATGGGAATGGCGGCTTGATGGAATTCGAATTAAAGCATGTTTATTGTAATTTCCCCTTAGCCCACCAGAGGGCGAGCATTTCATTACAATCGCGGATAGTATGTCTCCCTAAGACATCTCTGTAAATTGATTTAAATTTTTTTTTTTTTTTCTCCTCGGTGTTTCCGTTTTTACGCTGTGATTAAAAAAATAAATGTAGCCCCCCCCCTCTCTTTTTTTTAGGTTATTTTTCTTTAATCTGTAAGCCACCTGAATATATGTGTGTATATATATATATATATATATATATTAATTTTTTTGAGGGAACTATATTTGACAATTCATAAGTAAATCCTTCATAATTGCCAGCTGCAAATTACTAACATGCATTTAACCCACTATATTTAAAATTAGTATATGCTGTAGCCATTACAAAATTTTCTTCTATTATTATTTTATATAATAGCACCATATATCTGTTACAATGCACAAAAAGTAAGTGGCGTTGTGTGAATGACGTTTATGGTCATCTCTATGCGAGTGCATGGAAACAGTGCATTGTAATGGAATATGTATTTATTTTATTGGTTGATTCGCCTTTTTTATAGAGCAACGTACTGTCTGGCTCTCATAAGAACAACTCTGGCTATGGTTGTAAGAAAGGAAGGGCAACTTATCAGAAGGAGAACAAGTTTTACGTGTGGGAGAAAGGTTGTCATATTTGGTTCAGTTATCAAAGTTCTTTTCGCCTTTCCCCCCCTTTTTTAAAAAATCTTGTACATATGAATTCAGGAACCTTTTTAGCACATATATACAAGATACACTAGTAACAGCATTTCCACACAGAAATATTAGTTATTAAAAAAAGAATTAGAAATATTTATTCAGTTAGTATTCTCTTGAAAATCCGAAGATAATAGAAAGTATTATTTATTTTTACTAAAATGAACATCAGTAATCTTAAAACTTCACTTATTTTTTAAATATTAATCAAGATGTTATTGAAAAATGGCCTAACTTTTTTCTTTGATATTGCCATTTCACTTAATATACATAGCTTATTTAGATTTTACGAACTTAATTCTATTATGCTTATGTTTAAGTAAGATATTTATATTAGTAACAAAAAGGAGCAGAAAGCAAAAAATAGAGGTATGATTAAATTGTGACGATAATATGTGAAAGTGTAAATAGATTATTAAATATTTTCTTTTAGGTTTCATATAAAAGCTTATATTTCCATTTCATATTTATAAATTGAACTATGTTAGTTTTATTCAATAACAGTATATTCAGACAACAGTTCTTATGGTTTTTGATGTATATTTTACAGATTTGAAATCTTAAAATTGTGTTTTCTCAATTTGCATTTTCATTTATGAATTCATGAACTTCAAAATGATTAAACTTCTACAAATAATTAATAATGAACTTTATTTCATTTATTTATTTATTTATTGGATGTTTAATAGAACCTACTTAAATAAATAGAGATGGGTTTTGAAATTTATTGATCAGTTTTTGAGGAAAAAAAAAATAAAGTGCAAAATTGGGGAAAAAGAACATTAATTAATTATTATTATTATTTTTAAATATATATTAAGATATTGCAAAATTCATCGCTAATTCTTTTAAGTATATTCTATTAAATAACCCCCCCCCAAAAAAAAAAATAATAATAATAATAATTATTATTAAAAATAATTAATTAATAACCCTTTTCTTAAATAGCTGTAGAAATTTAATCATTTTGAAGAACATGAATTCATGAAAAAATGCAAATTGAGAAAACGAAATTTAAGGATTTCAAATCTCTAAAAAGGTATATGAAAAACCATAAGAAATGTTGTATGAATATATATTTTACAGAACAAATCTAATATATTTCTATTCATAAATATTAAATGGAAAGATAAGCTTTTAAATGAAACGTATTTTAGCGGTGCTGTCAAAGGTGCAAAATCCCCCTTAATATAGTTATGAAAACAAGAATAATACTGACTGATTTCAATAATTAATTGATTTTTGATAATTGATTTTCAATTCCATTAAAAAAGTAAACTATATTATATATTAAGAAAAGAAAAAGAATATAATAAAAAAGGAACGAGAGGAATATGGCGAGAAATTCGAGTGTTAGCGCGAAAAGAAAATACCGGACATCCCTCAAATTAAGTCGACTGATCGGTTATCCTGGCAACTGGATAGTAGAGATGCAAAAAACCCGAGAATTTAAAACCAAGGGGGAAAAAACGGGAGTTTTGGGGGGAAAACTAGGAACTTTGGGAATTTAGTGGGGAAAAAACAAATTAAAAATCTCTAAAGCATATAATAAGTTCTTTACTTAAGGGGACTTATTTGAAAAAAGAGAACTCCTATGTACAATCAGCGACCCCTGTGAGGCTAGTGGAGAAACATGAACTAGGGTCGTTGATTTATGGCTTTTTAGCGGGTGGAATAATCGGACACAACAGATCAAAGAAAGCGGTCCCTATTTGACCAGCTTACCAATTTGACATGTTATCGCTGTTTGTTGAAATAAGTTGTCTTATTTACATTTGTAATGATAGCAAAACAAAATAAAGCAGTAAAAACGCGCTTCAGGAAAGGGGAAGGAAACGGAATACTTGGAATAAGTTATATGTATATAGTTGTATTCAGAATTTTATGAACAATACAGAATTGTACTTTTATTTAAGTTCTTCATCTTCCTTTTCTTAATTGCTACTATTATTACATATGTAAGGCTTCTGTTTTTCTTTTATACAAAACATATGTAATAAGCAATAAGTCAGTCTCAATTTTCTTTGACTTCCATTTACAGTATTTCTTGACATACTTCTAATATCATTTTTACATTTATCTATAGCAAAATATTGATGACTCATTGATATACTAAAATATATTATTTGCATCTTTCTTTTTCTATAAGGAACGTAATTTTTGAGCAAAAGGCATCAAACTGGTTGTTTTGAGCAGGATTTAACCTATTCTTAAATCTGAACCTGCAGTAGTCTCATATATTTACGAAGTATTTTTATTCATAAACATTAAATATAAGCAAGTGTTATTCATGTCACTAGCAAAATAATTCATTAAGTTGTTTTTTCATAAACTTAAGTCTAAGTGCGTACAATACCTAACCTTGTCGACAGTTAAAGCTTGTATTATTCTATGGGGAAATTTGTTTCTATAATTACTTATTATTTAAACTCCTATTTTCATATATCTGCTACAATAATAATTATAATAATAATTTTTAGTTATACAAACTACAGTTTTCACTTTTTATCTATGACATAATTTCAATTACACCAAACAATTTTTATAACAAAGTTATATTTTATCTCATTTCTTAAACCCTCAAACATTAAATTTGTCTTACGTTTTTACCATATTTTTAATAAAAGGCTTAAAAATAGTGTGGCTTGGAAAGTAATTTTTTTGTATTTTACAGAAGTATAAATGAGGCCAAGAAGGAAGCCCAAAAATATTTTTCTTAGGATAATAAGACTATTGCTTTCAGACAAAATATAACACTTGAATTCTCCAAGTTTTTTCTTCTACTTTTATTTTTCATGTAATTAATTAATTTACTTATTTAACTATCTTACTTATTTGTTTATTTATTTATTTATTTTAACAAGTAAAAAAATATATATATATTACAGTAAATTTAAGATAAAACTTGAAAAAGAATTTCTGAGACATGAATGTAGTACCGTTGCTAAAGAACTCAAATTCTTATTTTTATGATAAATAAAAGCAGTTAATTATTTAATTTATTCATTTATTATTCTTTCTATATATTTAAACCAATTTAAAAATGTTTTTCTTTTATTCCTTCAAATAAAAAAAAAAAAAAAAAATGTATATTTAAAATAAAATTAAGATAAATCGGACGAAAGAAATTAAAAAATAAATAAATATAGTAACCATTGATAAGGCCCACAGTTATTTATCTAGTCATAATTTAAGTATAATTTTAGTTTCTTTTTATTTCAAAAAATTGACATATTGTTTTGATGTTGGCAATGTTTTTTACTTTCATTATCCGTAGGTAATGGAAGTATTGTACTCGGTCTGAAAATTCGATTCACCTGATTTACACGTTTTAAGGTCCCCTGAGTCAAAAAAAGTAGTTTTTGACAATTGGTCAGTGTGTGTATAGGGGGTGGGGGGGGGGATCTTCTGGCTATTATATCTTGGAAACTAATAAAGATAGAACTACGAAACTGTATAAATGAAATAAGTCTGGTGTACAGAGGAATTTTCCAAATTTTGGTGAAAATTGAAAAACCGGAAACGGGAAGTGGAACCACAAGTCCGTATCTCAAAAACGGCTCCAACGATTTTCTTCAAATTTGCTATATAAACACTCTATTAGATATCCTTTCTAATGATATAGTTGGTTAGTTCAGGAAAATTGATAGGGGTCCTGTATAAATAGCTCAATTTCAGGTCTCGCAAGGCCGTTCCTTTAAAAACGGCTGTACGGATTTTTTCAAACTCGTCATATTAACTCCCTTTTAAATATGCTTTTGTGTGTAATTATTGTTTTCCTGTCAATAATTGAGTTTTTTAAAAGTTGGTATCTCAAAAACGGCTCTAACGATTTTCTTGAAAGTTGTTATATAAATCCATTTCTTTCTTATGTATCACGTAGTTATTAGAAGAAAATTAACAGCTACCCTGTTTCGGTAGTTCAGAAGTTTAGATAGATCTCGAAAATTGGTGTTTCAAAAAATAACTCTATCATTTTTTTTTTTTCTTATTTTTTACCTCGCTATATGTAAGCTTCGTTTTATACGTCTTTACATGTGTATAAAGTTTATCTTGCCAGAAAAATGTTAGGTTTCTACTTCTTTAGGTTCCTTTTATATCTTCTGATCACGATCTCCAAAAAATGCATATAATATGTGTAATAGTGGGTAATGGGAGTCGTGTGGTTGTTTCACACCAGATTTTTTTACTATGGAAATGCTCAGAAGACGATTGATCGTTCAGAATGAGAGGAAATACAAGAGAAGTTCATGGAGATATGCATTGTCCTGTAAATAATATGCTGATAGCGATTTTTTTTAAAATCTTTTTGGAAGAATATAATAATTACAAAGCACATTTTTTACATGGAAGTTTTGAATTTCTATATTTCTTATTTAAATGCTTATTTCAGGGGGAAAAATTGGTAGGGTTCTGACAACTGAACGATACTAGTTTAAACTAATATATGTTACAAAGTATTTTTTATTATTTTTTCCCAATAAAGACACGATAATATTGAGAAAAGGTATCAAAGTGGAGTTTTAGGATGTGAAAAATGAGAAATGTCTCGTTAAACATTCGGCAGGTTGACTAAAACTTGCTTTTATTAAGATTCGACTAAAGTGAAAAATGCATTCAACACATTTCTATTTCATTAGCATGTATCAAAATTTCTTTTGTCATCGTCAAAGACTTTAAACCTGTGTCCATAAGTTATATATCATTCAGCCCATAAACTTTGCTTCTATTTTTAATATAAGTAATTTTTAATAGAAATCCTTTATATTTTTTTTGTAGCAATTTTCTATGATTAAGTAAGAGATTTTTTTTTCCCCCCGAGGAAAAGAAAGTTAAAAAATCGTACAAGACGACTGATTTTATATTTAATTACATTTCAACAGTTTAAATATCTGTTAAAATAAACAAGAAGGAGAAATAATGTGTTTTGCATGGATTATAAAATATCTTCCAGCTGTACTTATCCTTTATATCAAAGATATTAATTTATAAATACTTTTTTACGTTATTATAAAATACCAAAATTCATTACATAACAACAACAAAAAAAAAGTTACAATTTTTTAGCAATGAATCCGAATATTTTTTGTAAAACTGTAAATAAATACTACAGTTAATGTACAGTTGATACGATCTTTTACCGAAAACAATCTTTATAGCATCCGAAAAATGCATGTTAGCGCAATGTAAAGATGTTTGATTGTGCTTAAAAAAGAAAGAAAGAAAGAAAAGAAAACTTTCAGAACATTGTAATGCATCCGATGCTTCTTCTTCTTCTTCTTCTTTTTTTTTTTTTTTTTTTTTTTTTGTTTTTTTTGTTAGCCCCGTAGAAAATCAATATTATTTATATCATTTTCAAAATAAAATGTTCTATAATAAACTTAAATTGCATATACCACAATACTTTTGTGCACTTACAATTCACTCAATTACACTATATTTTCTAGGAGACATGTTTATGACATTTTTATTTTATGGAATTTAAAGATATTTATAAACACTTTTAGAAATAACTGTCACAAAACGCAATATATTCGAGTTCTTTCATGAGTCTCTGTAGACAAACAAGTAATGTCAATCACGCCATTATTAATAGCGAACACTCAATAATGAACTTGAAATCTTGCCAAGCCAGTCTTGGCAAACCAAAGTCATAAACACATCAATTTTTTGGAAAGTAATAATAATAATTAATTTATGTTACTTCTTTTTATTTGATTGTAATAAAGACCAAAAAAGGAGGGAGGGAGGGGTCATATATCACAGCTTTACCCCATTTTTACACAGACAGACGAACAATTTTGAAAATGGTCAAATCATGTTCAGGCATTTCCTAAACTTGAAAAAACATTGAAAACCGAAAATCAAAATCTTTTACGAATTTAATAATTTCCTCTACTGAATATATAAGAAAGTAATAATTTTTAACTCGAAGAAAGTAGTTGAAAATAAATGTGAAGCACAAAAACAGAAAAAAAAAAAAAAAAAAAAAACTTTTATACTACCAAACTATTAGGCGAAATTTTTTGATAAAAATATAGAAATTATAACTGTTTATAAATGCGTCATAAAAATATAAACGTAATGTAATAACGATATGAATCTTTTAACCCAATTTCCGGGTTTCTCTAAAGTCAAGGGGAGCGGATCTTGCTGATAGTTATACTGAACCATCAGTACAGAATGTGGTTTATCCCGGTGACGTAATGATCACGTGATGGTGGTATTTACCTCTAACCTTGTGGATTGTTTCCATTTGAACTAAGCAGTGAGCGCCATTATTTTTATTAAATTTTTTCATTATTTTTTGTTTATATTTCTCCCCTTTTTCTCAGCAGTGGGTTTTTCCCAAAGAATCTTTAAACCTTACTGTTAGTGTTAGAGATTCTTTGGTTTTTGCGTGCCGTTTTTGGAAGGTTTGTCTTCAGAGCATTGCATGGCAGAAAGCATTTGATATCTTTATATTTCAAAGTAAAATTGTGTAAAGTAGAAAGTAGTCTGTTCGGACAACCATATGCTAAACACGATATTACAATTTAAAATTTTAATTCATTAAAGAGTATAATAGTAATAGACGACCCGACAAATGTTGCCTGCCGTGCAAGGTTTGACTCTGTACGGCAAATGATTGCAGAAAAACTGGCACGCACGAACATTGTGTAAAGGTATGGAAGCATTTTCTCCAGTTGTTCTTCAGTTCAGTGATTGTAACCAGTTACGCAATATTAGGGAACCCAAATGCAAATCAGGATTTTTTATTCAGCAAATTTCTTAACATCTTAATATTCTTTATGCTTATCTATGATAGAAAGAATGGTTTCTCTGTCAATTTGTTCATGTTCAGCTTCTACTGAAGGTAGAAGTACAAAAATTGATTTATAGGAGCTAAAAAGCCTTGATAGGGGAAAAAAATAATTAGTTGCGCAGGTATTAGCTAAAAGTCAACGTGTGTCTATGAACGAGTCGATTCTGAGTTTTAAAAGCGTTTAAGGAGCATTAAATGTCCAAATAAATTAAAAATATCTGTCCGATTTTTTTTTTTTTAATTCGGTACTAAATGAAAGGGGCGATTTTTCTGAATCCAAGGGCGCAATGAAAATCATTTACCATTCGTCTACTAGGACACAAAATAATTCAGATATATTAGGAAAATAATACTTTAAAATTGCTGAAATTGCATTTCAAATTGTGTTTTTTTTATACTGTGCTAAATTTAAGTATAGTATGTGGTGTGTATATAAATTGTAGACAATATAGAGGACTACAGAAAATTTAATGAGTCCGTTCTTTTCTTTTAAATGTAATTAATGGTGATGCTTTACTTAATATTTACCAACGCCAGGAAAACCACTGCGGGCTGATAATTTCTTTTTACATACCCTGTGGTAAACAATATTACTTATATGCAGTCCAAATTTTAACACAGTTTTTTCTTCTTTTTCCCGCTATAACTATACACTTTTGAGTGTTCCAAATAATAATAATAAGAATAATAAAAATCCAGTTTTTAGCGTTATCAGCATATCGTGAAAACAAACAATTGCCGGAATTACCAATTGGTTATTTAGATGATCATATAGGCAGGGGTCATACTCTCCGCCCTTTTTCCGGATACTCTCATAGATACGTAATTTCTGCCTTGTTTGCTACCACTAATTCCATGCAGGAATACTTCTGGTATATTTATAGTAATGGACAATGATTTTACAGGGTAGAGATTATTTGAAAATAATAATGGTAGCAATTTATTTTAAATTTTCTCCTTCATGAGAGTATCCTGAAAAAAGGGCGGAGAATACGACCCCTATATAGGGCTGCCGCTTGAAAAATTTAATCTTAATTGTTAAGTTTCAAGAGGTGGCGTGGATAAAGTTTGTCTAAATAATTTTGAATAAACTTTTAATGTTAATAACAGCTCTAAATTTTTATGAATTTATGTACTATAATATGTTCAATCAAGAGGTGTAGGGTTGGTAGCCCTCCCCTTACACAGTAATACATATATGATAAGACTGTTTCTAAAATTATTTTCAACTAATTTTAAAATACATTTATGTAATACATTACTTGTTATCTTATCAAATAATCTACAATTTGTCTTTATAGTATACAAATGCTGGGTATGAGAAAGTGGTGTGAGTGACACACCAGATTATTATATATATATATATATATGGTATCGGGCCTTGCTTCCCCGAACATTGGAATCTAAAGCTACTTAGTTTCTCTTTGCCGTACCTGGAATCCTAAACGGCTGAGCTTCGACGGAGAGTGCAGAATATTGGCGGAAAGATGCGAATGTGACGTTGACGGGCGTAGCTTCCGGAGGGCACGGCTGCTAAGAGCGTTTGAAGAGAGAAGTTCAGAGTGCAGTTGAAGGCCGGATGAGAAGGCACGCACATTTTGACGAATGCTTGTTTAGACGACGTTTACGAGAACTGAAAAGCGAAGTAATAGGTGATATGTTTGTGCCGCAAGTTGTTTTAATCGAACTATCAAATGAACATTGGATCAGTATAATTCTAATTCATTAACGTTTTCTGTAAATAATGTATTATATTTTAACTTTCTTTATTAAATTTTAAATAATTAGTAAATAATTGAATTAGTACATTATTGTTTTAAAAGCCCACATAAATCGGATCCTACATCTCAGAAGTGGGATTGAATGCGAATTTTAATTTAAAGTAAATTTTAATAATACGTTAAAAAAAAAAAAAGAACTATTTTGGTAATTCGCTGAACTTTAATTAAAATAAACTTTTTATGGACTGAACTATTTATTTATTTTAAAAACTGTTGCAAAACTGTGTTGAAATTTCTTCACATGCTTAATTCATATTGGATGAATAATTTTTAAAGTGTGTAGTGATGCTTCATGATCAACAGAAATGTACACACTTATAAAATTTGCTTAAATTAAAGCAACAAAGTGTCTGTGAATTCTGCAGAACAGCCACGAATCATCTAGATTGAAGTTTCAATAAGAAATTTAGGATAATCAAGCATCTGCTGCTGTTTCGGTTCTACAAAGGTACGTGTATTTTTATTTTGTCGCACAATGGTTTCTCTCGGGAACATTCCTAAAATTGGTGTTGCACTGGGGACGGAGAAATACAGTTAAATTAGAATTATGCATCGGTTTTTATTCAATGACAAAGGTGATAAAAAAAACAGATGCAGAATAAAAAAAAATTACAGGATTTAATTTTGCCATTGACGATGAAAACTATATTCAAAAACAAAAATTCATCGACGACAATTTTTCGTTGAATGAATTGATTATTATAAGTAACTTATTAAATGTTTCATTTGACGACACGAAAGAAGAAATACGTGATAGGTTATTATTAAAATTAAATGATATTGAATTACTCAAAGAGGAAAACTCCGACAATGATTCGGAAGATGATGATTCTGAGAATGAATTTAGCAGTGATAATGACGTCGAGAAAACTGACTCCTCTGTGCAATGCCATGTAAATAATGATGATAAATACTATAAAAATAATGATAATGACAGTGACTGTGATTACAATAAAACTAAAAAAAATACAAATTGTAGTAATAATGTGAATTTTGGATCACATGGTGCAACTGTTTCTTTCAATGACTTTGAGAATAATATTTCCAAATTTAGCGGCGAGCCGCATGAAAATATTATTGAATGGTTTACTGAATTTGAAGAATTAACAGAAATGTTTAATCTTAATGAGTTGCAGAAAATAATTTTTTGTAAACGATCTTTGAGCGGAAACACTTTACTATTCATCAGATCTGAAAAAGCACTATTCACATATAAAAAATTAACGAAAGCGCTCATCAATGAGTTTAAGTTTGAAATTAACTCTGCCTCATTACATGATATCCTAAGTAAAAGGAAAATAAGAGGCAATGAATCCGTTACGGAATATTTTTTCAAAATGCGTGAACTGTCTAAAAACGGGCACATTGATGATGCTGCAATAATGCACTACGTGATCCAAGGAATTAATGATAAATCTGAAAATAAAGTTATTTTGTATGGTGCAAAAACCCTTCACGATTTCAAAGAGTAAATAAAATTGTACGAAATGTTTAAGAGAGACAATGAGAAAAATAAATTTAGATTGGATAAAATAGATAATGCAAAACCGAAGCACATAGCCTATAACGTACATGAAAAATTTAGTCCTAAAATTGAAGTAAATAAATTCGGTTACAGCTGTGGCGATAAAAACCACTTATCCAGGGACTGCCCCCACAAAGCAAAGGGTTTGAAGTGTTTTGCATGCAAACAATTTGGGCATAAAAGTTCGGAGTTCCCAGGTTCAAAACCAGAAGTTGAGGCATTGTATATTGGTGTAAATCGTAATTTGAATAAAATTATACTAGTAAATGATATAAATTTCAGTGGCATAATCGATACGGGAAGTGAAGCAACATAGTTGCGCAAAAATGCTTTTGAAAAATTAAATATGAATAGATTAAATCCTATATGAGTACTACTTTGAAGGGGATCGGGAAAAGTTCAATAAAGCCATTAGGTTCATTCAGTGCTGATTTAAAAATTGATGAACTTCAATGTGAAACTGATATTTATGTTGTACATAATGATATAATACCCTATATGATATGATATAATCCTTGGCATGAATGTGTTAATGCTGGGTGAAACGATGATAAACGAAAAAGGCATTTTTGTGAAAAATAAATCTAATTCTCTCGAGGTAAATTTAGTAACAGTACTTCCAGTAAATGCATATAAGAAAGAAATTAAAACGAATGTTGTTATTGATGCCCCTATTAACTGTAAAAACAAAATTCCTGAGAAATCCCCAGAAATAAATGAAACATTGAATAGTGTTAAAAAGTGTAAAAATATAACCCCTCAACCTGTTATGCTGTCAAAAAAATCACTAGAATCTTCCGAAAAAGCCGTAAGTGAAAACGACGACGACGACGAAAATGACGAAAGTGATGACGATAAGATGCTTTTAGAGGACGATAATAGTGTGGATGATGACAGTGAGAAAGAGGAGGAGCCTCGCCGAAAGGGACGAAGCCAGACGAATGTTTCCCGAATGAAGTCGCTAAATCCAGAAAAAACTTATTCGAAGAAAGATGAAAAACAAGTCCTACTTGGAAAAATTTCACAGTTAGCCGAAGAGTTGAAAGAGTTAAAAGAAAAAGTTGACGAAAATTCCAAACTCCTTAAAAGAAAGAAATTGAGAAAAAAGACTGTGACGATAGATTCCATTGAGTGTAAAAAACTAAATATCCCAAAAGAAGAGACTGCCAGTATAAATTTGAGAAAGTTGTTCATTCCATCACTTCCATTGACGACCACAATTAGCGAAATAGCTGCATTATTTCCCAAAGCTGTGCAAATACAATTAGAAGTTTTCCCTACACATAAAAGTGCTATTATAGACTTTATAACTGAACAAGGCTTCTGCAGCATGACCTTAAAAGACATTAAAACTAAAAATGATCAATTAGAGGTTCTCGAGTTCGAGTCCCAAGATAACTTCGAGTCCCAAAATAAAGATTTGCGTAATCTTGACAATAAACAATTTTCCAAAGTTAAAAAGAAAAATAAAGCAAAATATAAATTGAGTAGACAACCACCAAAAACTGGCACAATAGGCGACCAAGTTGCCATTAAACCAAAAGTGATGTACTTTTATGATTATAAGACAGTGAAAATTAAAAATGAGAATATTAATGATATAGTTAAAGATGGATGCCATGAAGGCTCCCGTTGGACATCTACTCATGATAAGATCCTCAAACGTGGGATTACTTAGTTTAAAAGCAAAATATGAAGATTTGTACATAAACTGTAAATAAGTATGTTATTATTTTGTGTTGCTTTTGTGTTTTTTTGTTTTGTATTTTTCAGTGTGGCCGCCTGGAGGACCACACGACACAGGATGGCCGACCTTATGGTATCGGGCCTTGCTTCCCCGAACATTGGAATCTAAAGCTACTTAGTTTCTCTTTGCCGTACCTGGAATCCTAAACGGCTGAGCTTCGACGGAGAGTGCAGAATATTGGCGGAAAGATGCGAATGTGACGTAGACAGTCGTAGCTTCCGGAGGGCACGGCTGCTAAGAGCGTTTAAAGAGAGAAGTTCAGAGTGCAGTTGACGGCCAGATGAGAAGGCACGCACATTTTGACAAATGCTTGTTTAGAGAACGTTTACGAGAACTGAAAAGCGAAGTAATAGGTGATATGTTATGTTTGTGCCGCAAGTTGTTTTAATCGAACTATCAAATGAACATTGGATCAGTATAATTCTAATTCATTAACGTTTTCTGTAAATAATGTATTATATTTTAACTTTCTTTATTAAATTTTAAATAATTAGTAAATAATTGAATTAGTACGTTATTATCGATACTTAAAAATAGCAGTAATAAAAACTTAATAAATTGGCATTCTTTTTTTTATTCTTTTATATGCTTAAGGTCATCGTTGTGAGTTATTATTGGGGTGTTTGCGGGCTGAGGGACTAAAATTACCAAGTTAATTTTCGAATTTTACCAAATAGCATATTAAAAAAGAAAAAGCCAATTTAACCTTTTTACTACATTGAAAAGTATTTATGATTTCTGTTTGTCTGTCCGTCTGCATTCTAATTTCGATAAATATGATTAAAAAGTTTTGAAATTTATGTGGCTTATTAACCCTGCTTCTCTTTCGGGTCCATTTTGTTCCCAAATTGACACAGATAAAAATTCTTATTCTATATCTTTCTATAGAAAACAATAGCAATTGTCACATAAATTTAATTCAAAAACGGAAAATGAAAGTATATCTATTGAAATTAAAAACATTGCGTCCCGTCCGTTTGGACTCCATGTATAAATGAATGTCCACTTCATCCATTCGAAATGAATACAAAGTTAAGGTTTACTATAATATGTTCCTTATTGAAACTAGATAGAGCAGGGCCCGAAATTTCAACTCAGATTACACTCGCCGAAAAAATGTTTTACTCGCCACAAAATAGGGTTGTCATTTTTTTTTTTTTTCCCCATTCTTACGCAGTTTTTTTCCCTTAACTATTTGAAATGCTTTTACAAATATGCATAAAATTATATATACTAAAAGTGTGCCGTGTATCATCATGCCTCATAACCATCTATAATTAAAAATCATTATAATGTATTGTATTTGAGATTTGAGAAAGATTACAATATCTAATAACATAAATACAAAAAGGTCATTAAAGAAAAAGAAAAAAAAACTCTTTGTCAAACAATATCCTGTGAAAATCTTTTTTATTATAAAAGATTAAGCTTCCTTATTTATCTACTTATTTATTTAACTTTTTACATTAGAAATGTGTTTTTTGTCTGTTTTATTATCATGTTTTTATTAACTTCGATACTTGTTTGTCCAGTACAAATCTTGAGTCGATTTTTAACTAACTTCCCTACTAGCTAGACATTTGAAACTTTCAGAATAGCTTGGATCCTAATGAAAAACACAATACTTCGAAGCCCGATTTTTGAATTTTTGATTAGCTTTCCTTTAATTAATTAAATAGGAAAATAATAACCTCCTAATAGCTTTAAAAATAGCCCTTAAAATGTTAGCTATAATTTAATTGATGCGAATATATATATATATATATTATGAGTTCATTTTCTTTCAACATAAAACTAAATACATTTAATTAAACGTGAATGTTAAAAAATTGTAAAAAATTAAATTAAGCCTCTCACAAAAATATACGTCATTATCACTTTAAAAACTTTATACACATTGATAAAGTGCTAACTATAGCTAAGATTCAACAGAAAATTTAAAAATATGGTATATAAAAAGTTTTTTTTTTATCTTATAATTATTTTTCTAATCAGACGGAATGTCGAAGTGTATAACATGTTCATTGTTGTCATTTGAAATAGCCATTTCGGAATAACTTTTTCAATAAAATCGTTACTTACGGTCTGTAACAAAAGACTCCGAACACTAGCAAAAATTCCTATGTAAAAAAAAGTACACTTAATACAGTTTTGTTAAATAAATCCTTGTCGAATCTGTTCGGAGTCTTTTATTACCGACTGTACATGCTTTCAAATCATTACAAGTGCAAATCCTTGGCGTTTCAGTAAAAAAAACTGGAAAATGTGAACTATATTTTGATCATTATTCAACAAAAATAAACGTAGACAGTAACATTAAAAGGGCTCGGGCTCATTTCCATGCACCAATAACGCGTAGGCAAACTTTCACATTTCTCTTCTCTCGGATAGTGGGCGATGGGCACACAAAAAAGAGGCTCTCTGCTCGTCTATTCTCACTCTGTTTGGAGAAACCACAGTGGGAGAAACGAAACTGCCGAAGAGATTAAAACATTTACGCATGCACTAAGCATTTTTCCTTTCCCAGGCTGGGGTTAAATATGAGGTTATAAGATGGCAAGATTTTGCCATATTTAAATCTATAAAAAGAATGTTTTCTGTCGCCGTATCGTGTAAGAATTCTATCTACAACTAGACCAAATTTTTACTCACCACAGTAAAAATTCCACTCGCCAATGGCAAGCTGGCGAGCGGAAATTTCGCGCCCTGAGATAGAGTATTTACATTTCCGGTTTTTTTTTTAACCTTGGCACTTAAAAGATTTATTATACATTATTGTCTATGACAAAAAGGGGGAAAATAATATTAAAATCAACTTTAAAGATATTATATTGTTTTAAACACTACGAAATACCTATATTTTACTGAAATGCACAAGAACATAAGCCAATTAAAAAAATAAAAAAAAAATGTATGTAGCACTTATATTTTTTTACAGGGTGCCGAAAGTATTAAAGCCTGTGGGTTATTTTAATTGTTTAGTGGTAATTTAAACGGAATAAAACACATGAATGTTATTCGTGTTTACATACTACAGAAAGAAAATGTTGTTACATGATAACACTTGAGACATCCAGATACCACAGGGGTGAAACTACCTAGCATGCAAAAACCCTGAAAACTGCTACTTGTATGCAGATAGGGGATACTTAATAATGAAATATGATATAGTTATCTGTAATAAATGATATTTGGAAAGTTCTTAATACGTAAGACAAATTAAACATTCAAAATAAGTAATTTCTGTAAAAACAAAATAATTTAACATGAAATTCAGAAACAGCAAAATTTTCAAAAACCCTGAAGTCAGGGGTAGCCCCTGAAAAGTTTCACCCCTGAGATACGTTACTCACAATGCGGGATAATTGTTGGATGTTATTTTTCAAATTTTATATGAGTTTTCTAATGATCGTAATGTTTGAAAGTTTTTCGTAATACATGTAATGTGCATGCATTTATGTACTTATTCACCATCTTATTTTCGATTGGTTTATCTTGAGATTAAAAAAAAAGTGTGTATGCTCCACAAGTAGCAGACACACGTTTACCACAAGTAGTGAAGTCTTCTATAGGTATAATTTAAAGAGCGTTTCTATCAATTATATCAAACAGCAAGCAATGTACTCGACTGCTTTTAAGTAGCCCTGTATATTTTCTATATATTGTATAGGAGACATACAGCACGCTAAAATTTTATGAACATGAAAAAAAAAAAATAAATAAATAAAAGGGCATAACACAACTTATACACACAAATATATATATATAATTTCTAAATCTAATGATTATGTGAAATGGTGTGAAAAATATGGGGAGGGGGGTGGGGATAATTAATTTCGGAGGAAAAAGCCTAACAAAAATTTTCACACCGGGCCTCGCTTTCGCTATAGGGACGGCTCTGTTGGAGATATATCGCGATATTTAATTTCTGATATCGTCCAGCTCTAAAAACAAGGATATATTGGGCAACTTTTGTCAAAAGTTCATTTGAAAAGAGTAAAAATTAAGCAAAAGAACGAGCTAGACTTAGGAATTTTTCAAGACATAAGAGGTTTTTCACATGCCACAAAATAAATTTGAAGATCCAATATTATTTCAACCATGCTCTAAAAGTACATTTTTGTAAAAACCCCTTATAAGCTTGTAACTGTAACATATTTTTGTTTATTACCAAGATTTGTGAGATCCAATATATCTAGCTTTCAACTTATGTAAAAAAAAAAAAAAAAAAAAAAATTCTATATTTCGCGCATGTGCACTGAAAACATTTTTCATAAAAATGCTCATATTTCATGAGATATTTAAGATATTTGTATTTTGATTGCAGTATATTGTATGAAGTGTTTTTTCAATTTATGTGAAAGTGGGAATAATTTTTGTTTAAAACTCTGTATATTATAAGTAAATATGCAGATTTTTTTTTTTTAAATAAATTCTTATATCTCTGTTATTTAACATGCTATCGTCACACAAATTATTCTCAGACATGGTACAAGGTTACAGAAAAAAGGGCTGAACTTTTCACGACCTCCCCCCCACCCCCCTCTCAAAAGTGGTATCAGGCAACTGACAAAATATAAATTTTTCAATAATAAAAATATTGTTAAATCTGATTGCATACATGTACACACAATAAACAAAATCGGAACAATAAATCTTATATTGAATATCATATTAATTATAATTAAAATAGTTGTAAATGCTTAAAATACAGACAAACTTATTACATATACTTGAAAATAAGTTTATTCTATAGAAGCATTGTTTGCTGGGGCAATTGATTAGCAAAATAATGTAGTTCAAGTTTATTAGGAAAACGCAGTTGAAGTGCTATTTCTTTTTCATTTTCTCCAAGTTTAAATTTGACATTTCTTGAAAGCCAATATATTGCACAAATTCAGGCTGACCCCCCCCCCCCCTCCCCTACACATGTCCAAAAAGTTTTAATGCGGATTTGCATTGATCCCAAGAATAATTTTCAAGCTTAAAAAGGCTGAGTTCAGCCTTAAGGCTGAAAAGTAACAGGTCTGTCATCTACAAAGTGCACTGGGTTTATATTAACATATCCTAAAGTTACAGATATTTTGTTCACTTAATGATACAGGATGATACAAACATTATTGATTTTGCTCAATTTATTACTGGTCCCCTAAATGTTGTCTTAAACCAATCTTCACTGAAAAACATGAGGAAGACCTAGTTCTTTAAATACCGAATGTTTGAAAACATTTCATCACAAGATAAGTCTTTAATTTGGAAAAAAAGAAAAAAAAAAAAAAAAAAAACAGATCATTTGCAAATTTTGCTAAACTTCTGAGTAGGAGTTAAAGATTATTGTGGAATCTGACTACAAGAAAGTTTCTTTATTTTGAACATAAAAACTTTTTTTTTTTAAACAGTTGCTACTCAAGCAGCACAGGTATGTTCTTTGAAGTCCTAGTGATGGTTACAATTTCAGTTTTGTGTAAAACTTTTAAATGCAAAACCATTGAAATACATTCTATCTCAGTGAGATTATTTCGAATATGACCAAATACCTATATTCAGTTTTGATTTTGTTGACACATCTATAAATAACATTCATTGAATATTAGTGTGTTGATGTTAGGGTTGAGGCCAACTGACTACACGGGGTTTCTATGGCCTATGCGATGTATTTACTGTTTCAGATTTGGAGAAAACTATGGAAAACTCCAAATAGTAAGGTTCACAAGTATGACTTGGGATAGAAGCCGATATTTCCTGTCCATTTGCTTTGAAAACAGACTCTCTTGTGACAAATACTCAACGGGAAGTAAAAGTAATTAACTTTTTAAACACAATTTTAAAATTAAATTATCTTCTATTTATAATTTAAGTTTTAATGTTGTTGAATTTGATATATTATTACTCCAGATTTCTTTTCTCCAACTTTTTATTCATTAACCACTTTACCGGCCATCCCAAGATGACTCGGGGGGAAATGAAGCCTTCCACACACTACAGTGGCCGGTGCAGTGGTTATATGTTAATAACGGAAAATAACTTAATATACTTTTTAAAAGTTATCTTATTAATAAATAGAAATTTTACGTCACTATGAAACTTCTACGTAGACATTCTCTTTTATTTAAATTATTTTAAACTAGCATGCTCTGGAAAATACAATATTTTCTACTGCAGCATACTAAATAACAGCATCGCTTAACCAATCAACATAAAAAAAATTTAAACATTGTATCTGGAAATTAAGATTTTATATATTAAATTGGTTGCAGATTTCATAAATAGATGCTGTGAAATAGCTATCTGGAAAATCACATAAATTAATACAGAGCATCTCATTGGCAGATACATGCCCAAACTGACACAGCATAGTTTTTCATAAGATACAGTTCACATACCAATTTTAGTGCATTTATATAATAATAAAGCCTAAAATATTGCCTTCCTGTAAATGGAATTGAATTGCAGCATAGTCATGCCACCACATGGTTGATATGCACCCAAATTAATTCACCATTCTTTTATATAATATCTATCTCACATACCAAGTTTGGTCTCTTATTTTCAATAGAATTTGAGATATAGCATTGTTACATGAAGGAGTGAGAAGAACTACACCATAGCAGCAGTGCCTGATTTAAGGCAGGGCATTAGGGGCACGTGCCCTGAATTTTTAGATGGCTGAATTGGAAATAATAGGTTTGTTTTGTTTGTTGTATTATTAAAGTACGAGAAAAAGGGGCCTATTGAGCATGAGTGCCCCGGGCCTTCAAGTGAGTAAATCGGTCTCTGCATAGCAGTGCCACCTGTTGGGTTATATATTCCAAAAACTAATCAGGACCACTTTAAATGAAGGTCCAACTACACTTCAAGTTAGGTTAAATTCTGTTCATTGATTTGTAAGATACAGTGTTAAAATTTTTTATTAAGACATACAGACAGTTTCTAGAAATGATCGAATCGTATAGAGGACATCTCAAGACATGTTAAAAACCTAAATTGAAAAATTTCATGCATCCAATACTTTTTTTTTATGTATACAGAAAAAAGTAAAAATGCATACTATTTCTGATTATTTCACCGAACATTTTTTTCAACAATAATATACATTGAAAGAAAGTAAAATATGCTTTTCTGTTTAATTCAAGATCTTATAAAAAAACAAAGCAACCATAATTTTTACATAAAATATTGACTATGTATTTTTGATAAAAATTCATTAAGCATTTTTAGTTAGATATAAAAGTTGTCATTACACTGCTTCAGGGTTCTTCCTCAATTTCAAAAATAAAATTCCCTGACTTTTCCAGGTCTATTTTTAGAAAATTCCAGTCGCAAAATTTGGTTCACGACATAAAAAATAGCTCACGGTATGAAACAGAACATAGCTTGCGACATAAAACACAACATAGTAACATGACTTGCGATATAAATTGAATGCTCAAAAAGCATTTCCCAGATTTATATCATCATTTATCCAGGTTTTTGAGCAATAATTACAATTTCCCATGATATTTCCCTGACTTTTTTTCAGTAATTTCGAATTCCCTGACTTTTCCAAGTTTTCTCTGTTCTCCCTGACTCGTGGGAACCCTGCTGCTTGTGTATTCAAAATTTCATAACTCCAACACAGTAATTTGCGAAAAACATTTATAACGCCCACCATACACTTAAAACTATAGTATTATACACCGCACAAAACATGTTTTTTAGAATGAACACATAAAACGTTCTCAGAACGTTACTCGTTTCCATGATGGACAAATATGCATTTTCAGACCCTATAACTCGAATTTCTTACAATGTACTCTCAGTACTCAATGTACTCTTATTTTTGAACATTTTGGTGTTGCTTGTGCAAGTTACTAGTTCAGAAGAAGATAATTCAAATGTGGGCAAGGTAATGAGTGTAAGAAAAGTGCTTCAAGATTTTTCAGTCACTAACATTAAAGGTGAATTACTATCTATTATTATATTACGGCTGCATATGCTTTAGTTAAGGCATCACAAATAAACATGCAATTGAACGGTTTCAAGAAAATTCATGTTAAAAAAATGAGGAATTGACTTTATTTAAAATGTGGTGATTTCTTCATAAAATTAGTTCAATTTTGATGGGATGTTTAATCCCAAGTCAGCTTCCAAACTTCTCGTGAGAGTAATTTTAATAACATTGCGGAATGAGATAATAGACATACAGGGTCAAAGATGCGAGCAATAACAGAAAATAATTTAATTGCACAGAAAGCTCTCTCTGCAGCACCACAGATGAAAAGAGGGCCTTTCTTGAAAGTACTACAGTGAAATCAAGAAGTTCAAGTAAGGTTTTCTACTAATATAAAATGTTAATAAAATGCTTCTTTTTCAGAACAATTAAAAAGAAATGAAAATAGTTGAAATTTAATTATATTAGGTTGTTGGATTGGTTAGGTTGGGGTTGTCACCTTAATGTCAAATTGTGCACATTATGGCTAACACAAGGACCTAATGTTAATAAGAAAGCACCACAGAACTGGTGTTTTAAAGTAATAAGTATAAAACTTTGAATAAACACCTAAAATGCAAGAAACTCACAAAAATTGTTTCAGGTCGAAGAAACACACGACCTTTTGTCAGGCGAACAAAGTAGGCATGAGAACCGCAATCAAAACGACAATGGACATGCGTTGCCGTTTTGATTGCAGCACTCGTGCCTACTTTGTTTGCCTGACAAAGGGTTGTGTGTTCTTTTGACCTGAAACAATTAATGCAAGTTTATTGCAACAATTTATTCAAAGTTTTGTGCTTATGATCTATATGTCGCCTTATTTTTCCATAAAATAGTTCTAAATGTGAAGCAAAAATTTTATAAAATAATTAAATATTTTTAAAATTCAAAAATTAATTTGACTAGAATGGCTGAATTTAAATTTTAACAAAAAGATATAGCATGAGTTAGGTTTGCTTTGTCAGTATACAGTCATTTGCATATTGGGTCTAATCAGACTACATCCAATTGCTTAGAGAGGATTACAAACTACTACAAACATTCATGTCTGAACAAAGACTCAATCCCAACACCTTTTCACTGAAGTCAGTATACAGTCATTTGCATATTGGGTCTAATCAGACTACATCCAATTGCTTAGAGAGGATTACAAACTACTACAAACATTCATGTCTGAACAAAGACTCAATCCCAACACCTTTTCACTGAAGTCAGTATACAGTCATTTGCATATTGGGTCTAATCAGACTACATCCAATTGCTTAGAGAGGATTACAAACTACTACAAACATTCATGTCTGAACAAAGACTCAATCCCAACACCTTTTCACTGAAGGCCACAATGCTAACTATTCAGCCAGCAAATGATATGGCATGGCATAAGAAAATTGAATATTTTTTTAATTGCCTTGGTATATTTATTATACTTTATTTATTTTGAGAAGGAATTGCAGGAAAAAGAAGCCAGTTATTTAATACAGATTTAGATACCTTTTCATGTTGTATTAATAACAAATTATTGAATACTTAATATATCTTTGAAAACAACTTTAAACAGTTTTTACAGTCAAAACATACAATTCAGGAAAGAAAAAAAAAAAAAAAAAAAAAAAAAAAATAGAGAGAGAGAGAGAGAGAGTCAGTCAGTAAATGGTTAAAAATATAAATTTATTTACTTATATTTGGTTTTATAAATACATATATTCATTCAAATAAAAATCTTCAGTCTGAAACAAAACTTAGCAAAAGTTTTGTTGAAAACAAAATTATAAAATTACATACAAATAACAACCGATTTCATCTTTCAAAATATTGTGAAAAATTTTATTTTCACTCTTTGAGATTCTTGTTCCTAAAATATATCATATTACATAGAAAGTGATAAAAAAAAAAAATAATAATCACTTGCAATATGCAACTAAAATAAACACCAACAGAAAGATTAATTTAAGACAAAAAAAAAAAAAAAAAAAAAAAAGGAGCTAAGAATTTTCAGCCAATAGAAAAAAAGTATTTTTTTTTTCTTTTGCTTTAATTTTAAAAATATACTTGTGTAATTTGTCATAAACCATTGTTCAGCTAAAATTCACCTTGCCTGGCATGGTACTGAAAAACCCATATTCAGGTTTTTATAGATATCAGTTCATAAAACATTTGAATTAATAACCGTTATGGGATAGATTAAGTGACAGAAATATTAAGAGAATTAAAAATTTTAACATGCTTTTTCTATACAAATAGCTTTGAAAATCTAGACTACTGAGATATGTAAGCTGCTAAAATACAATTTGAGTAATGAGTGCAGCACTGAAATTAATTATTTTAACATAAAAAAAAATCCTCATGTGTTTTTCAAACTCCTGATGTTTGCTTACTAAGGTGTTTACAAATGCTAGTTCATAAAATTTTTAATTAATGATCATTTTAGTGTAAATTAATTAGCAAAAATATAATAGTTAAAAGAATTCTACATGCTTTTCATGTACAGTAGACCTTCGAAAATCAAGATTATACGGATACAAACATTTCCAAAATTCAGTTAGATTCTACAAAAATTAGGCACACATGTAACATTGCACTTAATGGGCTCTTCCCAGCATCGTCTGCTCAATTACGTGATGTTTGAATAATGTAAAATCCAATTCCGAGAATCAAATTCAAATAAATATTGTTCTTAAGAACAAAAGTGTTAATATTTAATATAAAATAAAATAGAAATAATATTGTGCATTTCTAAACAGTAGAATAATTGTATTTGTAAATTTAATAATTTTTAAAAGACACATTATGTGTTTATTTATTTTTACCTGTAAGAATAGATTTTGTATGTTGTAGTGTAACTGTTACATTAACTGATTTAGCAATAAATAAGAGCTTGTTCTTGTGGAATGTTTATGGATTATAATTTGAAATTTTAAAATGTTTTCAGTTAAATTTAATTGCATAAAGGTGTTAAAACAAGTTAATTAACTTAGTTACTGATCTAAATGGCTTTACACCATACAATGTTGCACTGTCAATGATTTAAGTACCAAAAATCAGAGTATTTAACATGTTCTCCATGAACATCAATAACAAATATAAACTAAATGATGATTGTAAATGTATACAGCAGACAAAAGATGATAAATAATGATATAAAATGGATTAAAAATGATGGTGTATAAAAAAGTAACACAGATTAAATACGATTGATCAAAAATAAGAATAGAAAATATATTTCATCAATCGCTACAGATATAGAAGACTTTGACTGCTGTTTGTTTTTCACATGTCATGTGACCTCTGACGTCAGGTGGGAAGAGCCCATTATAATTGTTGGAAGCTTTTTGCCGTTATAGCAAGGTATGGTATTTGCTTAGAAACTTTTTACTTTTCATAATTAGACACCAACATTTTTGTAGAGCACAAATGATATGAGCTCTATGAAGTGTTTAAGCTAAAGTCTATAATTTAGGGAAAAGCTAACCATGACTGATTCTTCATACATCTCTTAAGTCGAGTTTGATATGTTTTTGCAAGATTTTGAAATATGCATTTTTTTTGCATGATGCTTGCTATTTCAGAAAGTGTAAATTGAAAATTTTATGGTAAGGTATCTAGTGGTAGAAATTCAGTGTTACATAAACTTTTTTGTTGTTGTTGTTTATTTATTTTTTATGCTAAATCATTATTATCATTAACACTTTATTATCTCGCCACATTTTTTTTTTTTTTTTTTTTTTTTTTAACACTTAACTGTATTGTGAAAATTCTGTATTTTCCCCTTATATCATGCTGGTGTTTACTTCAACTAAAAAGTTTGATAATTACAACATTTAAATAGTTAGTTCACTGGTAATTACTGCTTTTAGGATTGGAAAATCAATAAACTATTTTAATTGGATTTTATCTATACTTAATTAGTTAAAGAAAATGTTTGTCTGCCTGTTTGCAATGTACAGAAAAAAACTATAGTACATACAGTTCTGAAATTTTTTTCTAGATAAAGGAATGCATGCAGATTTGCAGCATACCTTTAGATTTTCGATAATTCTATTAGATTTTTAAAATATTATGTTTTATGCAATTTTTTGCATTTTTTCCTGATATTTTTCTTTGAGTTGTGTGTAATTTCAAGTCGATGTCAATAAAAATAAAGTGCTTACAACTTTTTATTTATTTAAATAATAATTTCAAAAAATCAAATAGTCATATGTTTTTTTCCTTGATTTTATCATTCACAAACTAATGTGATCACATATTTAGTTTATCTTAAATAACCCGTGTTTTTAATCTACATAATGAAACTGAAATTTTATTGGTTGTATATCACAGTATTTGGCTATGGTTTTGATTTACTGACAATAGTCACCAATCAAAATATATTTATTTAAATGTTTCAATTATTCAATTATTATTTTTATTTTTTAATTCATTTACATACAGTGACCAGCAGCATGGGCTAAACCTGCTAGTATTTGAGTAAATGTATATCATGCATATATGAATTTTGAAATATTTCACAATTTTTAAAGGCACTTTCTGTTTTGTGTGTGATGTTATGGAAATGAGATAAGATGGCAGTGTGTTTTCATATAACAATAGGAAACAGAAAAGAACAAATTGCAATAATATAAGGCACATTAAAGACACAGTTACAAAATATTTCAAACAATACCTAACAAACACATAGAACACTGCATTGATGAACAATTTGAAAGCAAAACAAATATTGATTAGCCACATATCTATATTCTTGATTCAGTTTGTTCAACAAAGTAGTTAAATAAAAATTCTAATAATACGTTAACAAAGTAATAGATTTGAAGAGAGTAACTGATATTGCAATAAGTAATACATGCAAATGAATAAAAAGATTTTTCAAATTTTTAACAAAAACCTAATAAAGAAATGTCTGTTAATCAAGTTAAATATGTGTGATGACTTAAGCTGATTATGGAAAGTATTTAAGAGTTGCCCCAAACACACTCTGTTGTGTTAAGCAACACCAGGGATGAGATTACCAAAAAGACAAAAAAACTGAAACTATACCCCGCAACAAAAAGATAGGTACAAAGGGTTTTTTCTTTGATTTTTCATAAAATAGCATTATCTAAATTGTGCTTATCATTTATTATTATCATAAAATAACACTATCCCTGGACTAATTTTTGTTTTAAGACTAAATAAAAATGTTTTAAGATTAAAATTTTTCTAATTTAAGACTACACTCCGCGACAAAAAGATAGGAACAAAGGGTTTTTTTTAAATTTTTCATAAAATAACATTATCTAAATTGTGCTGATCATTTATTATCATAACAAAATATTTTCATATTAAATATTTGAATCATATTCAAAATAATCATATTCAAAAATTAAAAAAAAAAAACCCCTTTGTTCCTATCTTTTCTCGCAGTGTGTAGTCTTAAATTAGAAAAATTTTAGTCTTAATTTTTTTCTAAATTAGTCTTAAAACAAAAATTAGTCCGGGAATAGTGCTATTTTATGATAACAATAAATGATAAGCACAATTTAGATAACGTTATTTTATGAAAAATCAAAGAAAAAACCCTTTGTTCCTATCTTTTTGTCGCGGGGTGTATATACAACACTAAGATGTTGAATTGAAATAGCAGGATTTTTATGACAAAATCTATTATATAAGAGCAATAAATATGTTTTTCATCTTCACTCCATAAAAAAAAAAAAAAAAAAAAAAAAAAAAATGTGTTTTAGCCTACATTTAAATTTTATTTGATTAGCCAATTGAACAAATTCACATCAGAAAGACAAAAAAAAAAAAAAAAACTGAGAAAACTGAAAAACTAAATCTACAAAAAAGCTGAAATCAGCTGAAAAATTTCATCCCTGCAACACACACTAAAATACTCCAATTTAGGAAGATTAGACAATGTAAAATGATTAAAAAAAAAAAAAAAAAAAAAAGCTTTTAAAAACACAAAGAGTAATATGGAAGAAAGAAGTAATGATTATAATCTGACTAACAGAAAAGTAAAAGCTGCAATTTTCTTCTCAGATTTATGACGAATATGAATATTAGGAAAGAAGCAATTATAAAAATTAAATAAATAAAGAAGAACAAGAAAAATCTTCATACATAAAAATTATTAAATAAAACTTATAAGAATGGCATAATGATACAAACAATGAACAATCTTTGACATTATATATTAGTTACAAACAGTACAGCAGTCTCAGAGAACAACAAATTCAACAATTTTTAAATACACTCACATTGAATAAAACAAATTTTAACATCAATGTTCAATTGTAATATGTACAACTAGACTTAAAATTTTTACAAACAGATTGCACACTCACAGAAAATTAGATACAATGTTTAATGCATAAAGATGAAAAGATATTTTCAAATTCATTTATGAACAAAAATGGCACTCTCATTAATAAAGACAAATAAACAGTTAAAAAAAATGCTTAAAAAATTTCATTTTTTAACATTTTAGTACATTTATATTAATAAGCTACATCATTTTAATTAAAAAAAAAAAAAAAAAAAAAAAAAAAGATTGCTTAAATGTTACAAAATTATTCATAATAATAATAATAATAATAAAAAGGTAATTTTAATTTTGTTTAGAAATTATCAATTTATTTAACATCATTTTTTAAAGCTAAAACCATGCATCATAATTGACACTCTTAAATTTATTTTTTTAAGTATGTCCCTCCAATGAATATATTTTAAGAAAGATATAACAGATCTCTCTAAGAGGAGAAATAAAATACCGTACACTTAAAATGTAACTCATTATACATACACAAATTCAAGTTTGACTTTCTAAGTAAATTACACTAGTCATTTACAGGGTTGCTACACAAACCTAAATAAATATTAATAATCCCCAGTTTAATTTTCTTTTTCAAAAGTAAAAATAGATGACATACTATTTATGCAGCATTTACAAGTCAATTGAACATATCTAAGATAAATTCATTTTATTAACTAACTATAGTTGATGAACATAATATAATAACTTTTTTTTTTTTTTTCCTTTTATAAAGCATTAACATTAAGTAACAAAAAAAAAAAAAAAAAAAAAAAAAAAAAAAAAACCCTAAACTATTAAATTTTAAAATTTAAACTCTGTGGTGAAAAAAAATAAAAAAAAATTCCTGTTTTTTTTTCTAAAATTTTTCTAACTTCCCCAAATTTTCCTGTTTTTGCAATAAACACTGAAATTCCCTACGTTTTTCCAATTTTTAAAAAGACTTTTCAAATCCCAGAGTTTTACCTGAATTTCAGGTACTGTAACAACCCTGATTTACAATTTAAAATTAATAATGTAAAAATGCAGCAGATAATTCCATGGAAAAATTAGGAAATGCGCATAATGATGAATACTTTCCCATTTCAGGGCTACTACTCATTAATTTGGCAGATTTATTTTACAGCCTCAGTGATAAACCATCAATATATGTACAAAACATTTACCTAATTTAGAGGCAACCCCTCAAAAATAATTATAATAAATTTAAGTAATAAGTAATTTAAAAATATTAAAAACAACATAATAGTAATAAATTGAAACCAAATAATTTTACAAATTTAAAGTATTTATAAATAATTATATCTCGTTAATTTTTAAAAATATAATTTATGATAAAATTGAGACAAACTATATATATTTAAAAGCATAGTTTAAAATATTAAAACATACAAGATAATTCACATAACATAAATATATAGATGTTTCAAGCTTTTTTCTGCTCCTTATCAGTACAGACATCAACTGTAAAACTTTAAACAACTGAAAAAGACAACATATCAAAGGAGTGTAGCATATTATGCTGGTACTGCCTGTGCCACATTCAAAAAATAATGTTGAAGTTTAAAAAATCATCCTTCAAGGAAAATCCTAGAATGACAGAGCAATTTCAAATAATTTTACCATTATCAAAATCAGGTAAATGATCAGTGTTTATAGCATGTTAAATTATTTGCCATAGAAAATGAGACAAATTTAGTTTCTATGGCAACCAAATTTGTATAAGTTACTATATTATTTCACTTTATTATAATCATTTTAATTTTTTTTTTAATTGCCTCTAATTTAGCTAAATGTTTAGTATATATATTGATGGCTTATGAAAGGATTTATGTTTAAATCCCTTCATAGTCATATTTTAGAAGATAAAAGAAACTTTAAACATCAAGATATTCATTCAAAAATAGTCCAACATACCATAGAAACCCTTTATTTGATTTTGATAATGTTAAAATTACTGTTTCAAAGTGCTCCAACTATCATTCTAGGGTTTTCCTTGAAGGATGGTAGTTTTCTAAACTCCAGCCTTTTCCTTTGAATGAGTCATGCACAGTGCCGGTTGAGTATTCATACTTCTTTGGTATGTTGTCCTTTTTCAGTAGCTTTACAGTTGATGTCTGTACTAATAAAAAGCTTAAAAAAAAAAAAAAAAAAAGGTAAAAAAATCTATACTTATGTTATGTAAATTATAGTGCGACTGTCAGGAGTTGGCCCCTGTCAATCAAACGTGACGTAGGCAGCGACGATGCTATTACCTTGAAATCGGTTGAGGGTGAAAAGGGAGGTGGTTTGCTATCTTTACGAGTTTTGTGACATTTTGGCGAAAATACTGTTTATTATCTATTTACTTATTTCCAAATTTGGAGAACTTTTGGGCTTTCTAATACGTTATATCATTAAAAAATATTTGTTACATTATAACTAATTATTAATACGATGAGGACTGTTATGATTGTCTAAACGATATTTCAAAATTTCGGTTTGCAGTCTTTTTTTTCTCTTCCATTTTTTTTTTCTTTCTTTCTTTCCTTATGTCCTAATTTGGACCTAGCACCATAAATAAAACTACCAATCTACCAACTTTTCTTTCTTCTTGCTTTCTTTCTCTTAAAAAAAAAAGTGAAAAGAAAAGAAAAAAAAAAGAAAGAAAAATATGTAAAATTTAAATAAAGAACTGCACTCCTGTAATTATTTTTTTTTCTTTCTTTTCTTTTCTTTTTTTTTTCTTTTTTCTTTTAGACAAAATACACAGAAATTAAAAGCCATTCTAACAGTAATGTAAGAAATTATCTTTCATATTCGTATCTGATGTGTATGCAAATATTCTGAGAGTTTTTGTACATAATACTGTAAATTATGCATACAGCTCAATTTATTTTTATAAAATTTCCCATTTATTTATTCAGTATTTTTTAAAATGTTTTTCTTTTTTTAAAAAAAAAAAAAAAAAAAAAAAAAAAGAGTACAGCGTAAAAATTTTTTCATTTTTATTTTTTAAATGTTTTCAAAAAAAATATAAATAAAAAATATTTTTTTCCTGAAATACAAAATAAAATGCGTAGACAATAATTTATAATCAATGCAAACAGCACGATTTTTTTTCTTGTTTAAATGTATTGCTCGAAACTTCTTTATGCAAATAAGGCATTAGTTCTTACTGCAATTTCAGACATCATTGAAAAGTGTTTTTTTCCCCCTTTTAGTTTATGTGCCATTAATTTTTAAATATTAACACATGTTCCTTTTAATAGGCAAAACGAATTTCAGCTAGCGAAAAGTAAAAATTATTGGCTTGATGTGTTATTTTCATGGCAACCTTCTTTTTTCCCCACCCATTCATTCTTTTCACTTTGTGCACCCCTTCCTTAAAGTAAACTCTTCGAAAAGAAGGAGGGACGAAGGGCCAACTCGTGAAAGTTGAACTATATCTAGTATGTTTTAATATTTTGAAATACACTTTTAATTGTATATAGTTTGTCTCATTTTTACTAGAAAATTAAATTTTACAATATTTTATTTATATCAAATTTCAATTAAATTTTTCTACTACAGCAAAAACTGAAAATAACAAAGAAATTTTTATTAAATTTAAAAACATTCAAAAACTAGCCGATTATAACAACCACAAATATGCATATCTTTGTGAAGTTACGAAAATAATGAAAGAACTCAATGCCTGCTGCGATATTCAGCATGCTTATTTCAACAACAGATGGAGCCATATGGTGACAAAACAGAATCCACTTAAACTGAAAATACAATGGAAAATACCTAAGAAAACATTAGTACACGCAGAAAAAGTCCAAAATACTTGCAGTGAAAAATATATTGATGAAAAAATTATGAATAGGGAATTAAATGGTAATTTAATTAGATTTATTATATCTTATTATTTTATTTGTTACATTCTTTATTAATTATTCCAAATATTTTCTTTATAAACTGTGTGTGAGAAAAAATTCAAATGATTTAGTCCTGAAGCAGCATTATCATTGGGTCTCGCTATGTATATGAGTTGCCAAATAGCCTGGTGATCCTGAAATGGAAAAATACCTAATGATGTTATATAACATGATCATTCAAAACTGTTAACAGAATGTGATCAAATATAAGCTCATTACACTGCAGCATAAATTAACTGATTTGTGGATAAGAACCATCCTGATAGTATAAATATTTTTCTAAAATGTTATTTAAATTAATATAATTTCACCAATAATTAATGTGATACATTTAATAACATATAAACAATGCAATATGCTTGAAATAAAATTAATAGTAAATTACTTTTCATAAAATTAAAATCTAAGGAAAAATAAATAAATAAATAAATAAAATAAAAATAAGTCTACTTAATAAAATTATATGAGATAATTGGCTAGAAAAACATGCCAAAAATTTTAATAAAAAATATTGTCTTAAAATTTATCCACTTCACTAAAATAAGCTAAAAGTAATCATATATTGACCTTAACTGATGGTTACTACATCACTCTCATTAAAACTACATCTATACTTCTGTCAGAATTTTGAATTATCTATGAGTTACTATAGCAGTACAATGAATATTGATTTTGCTATAGCAGCTTAAGCCAATTCAAGAATTTAATGCAAACATAATCCTAATATAAACTTTAAAATATTAACTAAAATACACTTTGAATTAAATTAAAAAAATTAAAACTTTAGTAGAAATAATATAGATCACTAGTGCTTCCTTTAGCTATTGGAAAATTAAGAATAATTTAAGCAACACACACAACATAACAATAAAAAACAAATAAAATGAAATAAAATAAAATGAACATTTTGTTTAAAATATCAAATTCAGTCAAAATATTAGATTAAAAAAAAAAAAAAAAAAAAAAAAAAAATGCAGTTAAAAGCATTAATGAAGAGGTACCATATTTTCCGGCATATAAGTCGACCGGCGTATAAGTCGAAGTGTTTTTTTTTTGGAGTTAAAGTGTGGAATTTCAGTTATATTCGCCATATAAGTCGATCTGATTTTCAAACACAAACTTGAATCATTAAATTCAAGGCGCACTTTGAAACTCGTGAATCGTCTAATCAGCAGCACGATATGCTTTCTCTTTTCTTCCTCGCGATTTTTAAAGGAATTTTTTTGCTTTTTACCCTCGACTTATATGCCGAAAAATACGGTACTTAAAAAAAATAATCTAAACTGTCCAAAATCACTGTTTCATTTTCTCAAGAATTGGCAAAATCATGTCAAACGTAGGCCGCTTCCCAGCATCTTCATTCATGCAAATTCTAATGAGACGAGACATATGTTGTGAGATTCCAGGTGGAATGGTGATTCTCAAGCCTTCCAAAGCAACTTTCATACCGCATTCCATTGCCGATAAGTCAGCAAATGGTACTTCTCTTGTAGCCAGCTCCCATAGCAATATAGCATAACTCCACATATCAGCTGCCTTTACATTAATGTCATCTTGTTTCTTTTGCAAAGCTTCAGGAGCCATCCATGCAGGACTATACATTTTCCCTTTTTCTTGAAATGAAAATTTTGCATCAGCCATATTAACTCTAGCAGTCAATTCTTCATCAATCTGAATAATTAAATAAAGGAGAACTTTAAACATTGCAAGTCTAATCATCTTAAGTTTAAAAATATTATTGTTAACAAAAAAATAAATACTAATAATCTTATTGAAAGCTATTAAATATTTATGTTTTAACTTAAAATAAAAAGATGCTTTTAATTACGAAATGGTTCTTGCATACTTCATATCTTTTAAGTGTTCTCTCTCTGTATCAGATCTAAACTAACTTATATATTATAGTTTTGTCATGAAATTTTTTTCAAATATTGCACAGGATGAAATGTTAAATATCACATGAAGAAGTGGAAAAAAATTTTGAATAAAATGTAATGAGAGTCCAAATGATGGAAGCATACAATATCAATACTTCATCAGGGTTGGTTGTAGGATTTAAGGCCGATTGACTCCTGATGTGTCCTAGGCCTAGAGGGGGAATGCCCTCCGTGGGGGTCTTTCTAATGGGTCCTAGCCCGTATTTACGCAAGTTTCGGAGGAAACCACAGAAAACTCCGAATGGCTAGGTCGATGAGCGCGACCTGGGATCGAACCCGGCACATCCCATCTACCAGCTTTGAGCGCAGAACCGCTCGGCCGCTGGTGGGCACTCCATCAGGGACTTTGACTGAATATTGTATGCAAAATAAGTGAATTTTTGTAACTCTGTAAGCATATTGCCAAAATATCAGAAGCAAGATTTAAAACACAAAATTCATAGGAAGGTTTCATAGGAAGGTGAAATAAAAATTAAGGGTTGAAAATTCATATAAAGATGAAATTAAAAAAAAAAAAAAATGGAAATAGAATTTCAACATAAATTATAAAGTGATGATCCATTAGCTTGCAATTTTAAAATTACACAGTGAGACACACATATATATACATATACATGAAAATCCTTTTTAAACATTTCACAAGAATATATTCGTAACTGTTTAAAAAGATTTTTCATGCAAAAGTTGCAATTTTTCTCCCCACTGTAAAACATGTGACATTTTAACTAGTTGCAACCATTTCCTTTTTCATTGCAGAGTAATCTGGCAGCTTGAAATGAATTGTTGCCACCTAAATTTCATACTTTAGTTAATTTTAAAAAATCTAATTTTTCCCATCGATAAGCAGTTTGCAATCCTGGATTAAGAAAAATCTCCCCTTTATTTGGTACTGACTTTGTAATGATTGAACTTGATATTTCTAATTCATTTTCCACTTTTTCTCTTTTAACTCTGCTAAAATGTCTATTTTCATGCAATCACGTTCGATTCTCAGAAATTGAGATTGCTTTTGAATACATATAGTCGACGTTTTAATTAATATCTCTACAACTAATTAAAATTTCACAATCCTTTTTTCACTATATCCTTGGAAAGGCTTCCCGTATGTCAATTTTTGTACTCCTACATTCAGTGAGGGCTGAATGCATAAATGAAAAGACACACAGACAGATAGACCTTTCCTTTTATTATTACATATAACAAGTAATTCACATCTAATCATTACCTTTAAAAAAATGTATACCTTATAATCCATTACACATACACATACAAAAAAAAAAAAAAAAAAAAAACTCTTATGCAGCAGTACTAATTTTGAAGCATATTAAAAGCTCATTTCTATTTGATTCATACTTTAAAACATTATAGAAAAACTTACCATGACATGTTTGCTACTAAGATAAAAACGTGGAATCAGAGGATCAAGAGTATGTAAGAAAGCCATTCCTCGGCAGATGTCAATAGCAAATTTCAATGCTTGAGCAGTATCAACAACAATACCTAAATATACAAGACAAGGCCGGGGTAAATAACTTCAAAACACTAAGAAAGAAATTATAGTTTTAATAATACTTTTTATAATAATAATAAAATAAAACAAAGCAATTGGAAAACAAAATCTGTCTCCTACAGAGTTTAGTAGTTTCCTCTGCAATGACCATTTTTATTCCCTACAAATACAACAAAAAATTTAATATTTATACATAATATGGTTTTATGATTTCATTATATGTGTGTATGTATTAGGGTGGGCCAAAAAATGGATATTTCCGATAAACGATTTCTAATAGCAAAAAAAAAGTTGTACTTTAGCATCCTCAATTTGGGAAAAAATAAAATAAAATAAATAAATATTTATATCTTTAGTTCGCGCATGACCTCCAAAGTTCGGAAAAATGATGAAAAAACGTCAAATTTCAAAAAATTTTATTGAAATACAAATATTATTATTTTTTGTTCTAATACCTTTCAAATGCTTCCTTTTAACATTATTTTTATAAATCTTCAAAAAATTTTATGTTATATTACAGTTTTCAGATCACACATCAGCCATAAAATTTCGTAAAATTAATGAAAATTTTTTATTGTACTTTTTTGTTGTATTTTAAAACATGCATTAACTTTCTAGAAAGCCTAATGAATTGAATATTTCGTTACATATGTAGGCATTTCTTCCTTTATAGTTAATAAAAGCACGTTATAGTAACAGATAGTAGGTAAATTTGGTTAGCAAATCATCAGACTCGATGACACAGTATCTAACTTTATCCACTGAGTCACTCGAATTCTTTTTCCAATTTCATTCTCCATTCTCATTCTAATATGAGTATGCTGTTAGCAAGCAGTGTGATCAGATCATTACGTTTTAGTTTTGTCATATTTAAGTAGGATTAGGTTAAAATATTATGTTAAATTGTGAATTTACAGTAGTGCTTTAAAAATTATTTGGTGTTGTATTTGTGTTATTTTATCCTTACATTCATTAGTAATGGCGACTACCGGACAATACTTTGTATATTCGTTTTTATTTTTATTTATTTATTTTTGGAGGGGGCTTAGCAATAAAATAACTGGATACGAACAGTTTTCCAACATATGAGGATATACTTTTATGTTGTTTCAATAAAAGGTAGAGATTGTCTTTAAGAAAATGCCTGAATTTTTTACTATTGCCGAATGAGTTAGATCACAAATACAGGAGTTATACAGAAAAGCTTCAATACTAACTGTGTTCCAAACTAGAATAGTGCAATTAATAAAATATTATCATAATCTATGTTTCAATTTAAGAAAGTCTTAATAACAATGACAAAGCTGAAAGCAGCATTTAAAAAAGGTGAATGCTTCATCTCTGATGCTAAATCAAAGTTATTGGACGATACAGCATGTAAATGCACAATCATCTTTTCTTGCTTTCGTGGGGAAAACCAGAATTCCTGGATTGTCCTGTAAACATAGATTGTAAATGTGAAAAGGAGAAAAAAAATTCCTGTATCAAACTAAAACTATCTTATGACCAACGAAACAATAGAAACACTTACATTAGCATTCTAGACAGGAAAGAAACATAAAGGCTAAGATAGAAGGAACATAGAAAATTATTAGATCAATATTGAAAAAATAGTTTCATTAGTTCTTCCGACGGTTCATTTGTAAATGTACATCTTAAGATGTCATTTAAAGAAACAATAAAAGAATGTGACACATCTGTTGCTTCGACATCTAAAACTGAAATGAAAATTAAGTTATCTGCTACCACTGTAATAATTGGTAGGTTTAGAACTTTTGATAGGAAAATAGCTTCTATTGTGTCTGCCATTCTAAAAGATGTTGGACTGATTAGTGACGAAATGTCTTTTTTACTAATCCTGAGAACTTGTTATTGACCATAGCTGTGGACGACAGGCAACATATAAGGGAGTTAGCCTATAGAAGAATACTGAAGGCAGGAAATCAACTGTCAGAACACACTTCTGTATCAATAAGAGAATTTCTTCCACTAATATTAAATTTTGAAATTTCAAACTACGAAATGTTGATATGCTGGTCAACACGTTCACTTTCTCTTTATAAATGCCTCCAATGAAGAAAAATGTGACAAACAAGGATCTTTTGTCATTTCTATAAACTAAACAATTGCCAAAGTTTAAAGTAATAAAACTCACATATCACAATCAGGCTGTTGAAGGGATTGTGAAGCTGGTCAATGAATCTGCAAAAAGGGTAATTGGGGAGACTCAAGCGATAGATTTATAATAACAACTGTATACTCGCAATTATCAATGCCAAAACTGAGTAATATATCCAACTTCCAAGGTAGAACACAAAGTGCAACCAGCTCACATTGGTCAGGTCTAATGTAATAAATTATAATTGCATAACAAACAAAGAGTGAGCATTTATTCTGAAAAGTGTAAAACTGGACTATAAAAGACAGAATACTGCAATTTGCACAAAAAAGCTAAAAAATTACAATTTTGATTAATTTTACAAAACTTTTCGGCTTATGTGTGATCTAAAAACTGTAAAATAATATAAATATTTTTAAAGATATAAGGAAAAAATGTTACATGGAAGCATTTGATTGGCATTAGAGCAAAAAGTAATAATATTTGCATTTCAATAATTTTTTTTTTTTTTTTTATTTGTCCTTTTTTCATAATTTTTTAGAACTTTGAAGGTAATGCGCAAACTAAAGATATAAATATATATATTTTTTTTTTAAATTATTTTTCCCAAATTGAGGATGTCAAAGTACAACTTTTTTTTTGCTATTAGAAATTGCATAACGAAAACTTTCATTTTTTGACCCACCCTAGTATGTATGTGTATAAGTGAAATCAAAATCTGTCTTTTACAGATTTTAGTAGTTTCTGATACAATGGGTGATTCTTTCAACTACAGGAAAGTATTTAATAATTTAGTAGCAGTTAGATTTTATGATTTTCCCTTTGTGTGTATGTGCATGTGTTGTATTAGTAAAATCAAAGTCTGTCTCTCACAGATTTAACAGTTTTGCCTAATGGCTATTTTCTCTATACAAATATGGGAACTTGTTTCAGAATTTATGAGTGATGTATGATTTTACTTTCAATTTTTACTACAATACAGATTTATATTACATACATGAAAATACAGTAGAACCTCGATTATCCGAACCTCGATTAACCGAAACTCTCCGTTAACCGAAGTCGGTTTCTTCTTCACTTTTTTTTTTTTTCACTTTCTACTATCATTCAAAATTTTCTCTTAATAAACATGCATTTTTAAAGTTTTTTCCCCCCCACATTCCTTTTGTATGCAAGCCGTCCTTTCCAAACTACGAGTGCAGATAAATATTTTGGAATTCCTTTTTTCAGAATTCCTTCTCGCAAGCTCAATTCTCAGTATGAGTGTACTCTTCCCCACTTTCAAACGTCCCTATTCTAAACAAAAACACACCCCATTTTGAAATTTGGAAGGTCATACTGCCGAGTCCCAGAACAATCGAATGCTATTGCACCCTCTGATTGTAAGCAAGTGCAAAGAACCTAACCTCATTAAAACCTGAATAAACTACTACGTCAGAAACGTCAAAGAAAAATATTGGAATTTACAATATTTTTCTTTGGCGTTTCTGACGTAGTAGTTTATTCAGGTTTTAATATTCCAACACCAAGTCTCCTGTTATTACTAACCTCTTTAACTTCGGGATAGAGCTGCACGGCAAAGGATGGCCAATTTACACTAGATCAAGCTTCTCTTTAAACTATTGTAAGTTTTTGTTTCAGAAATAAGTTTATTTTCACTTATAATTTTAATTTATTGAACAGTTAAGATAGTCACAATAACAGTTCAATGACGATACTTCATATTAAACTAGATGATTATTGATGAATTTTCGATTACCCGAAGTAGGATCGTTCCCAATTACTTTGGATAATGGAGGTTCTACTGTATATAATAATTAAATTTAATGCTACATTTACTCTTCACAAACTGAATTCAATTAATAGTTGATTTTCATAAAGTACAATGACCCAAAGAATTAAAAATTATTTTTAGATAAAGAAAACAATATACAACTTTCAAGATTTATTATGTAAAAATAAAATTTAAATAAAACTGACCCAACAAAAGTTTTTTTTTTTTTTTTTTTCCCCAACCCCACAACTGATGTGATATCTTTCAAATAATAATAATGAAGAAGAAAAAAAAAAAAAAAAAAAATAGAAATACAATCACAACCTGGGATTTTAAATATAAAAATTTATAAAAGCCTATGTAAAAAAGTTACTTATTTCTTTATTTGAAAGCAGAAGTCCTGGAAAGATGAAATAAATTTAATTTAATGAGATTCATTGCTTAATATTTTTTATTAAAGTAAATAGAAATAATTTCAAAAGTAGCGATAGAGATTATTTCTATGAAAAAATTTCTGAATAAGAGTTGTAACTTGTCTTTAAAAAATATAAAAATAAATAAATAAAGTAAATAATCTCAATATTTTGAATAACATATCAATATGTTTTCAAGTATACTTAAAAAAAAAAAAAAAAAAAAAAAAAAGACATTAGTAGATAAGCAATTTATCTTAACTGATAATTATTTTTAAAGTCATTTTATGTAAAAATGCTATAAAATATATTTTACATTAAAAATAAAATAAAATAAAGAATTAACATACATCAATAATATACATTTATATATATATATATATATCTGTACTGATAAGTATAAAGGATTTAAGTCCAAATTCTTGATTTTTCAGGAGACGAAAAATAAAGTTAAAAAAATTCTGTATAAAAACGTATCCGTTCAATACAGTTTTAACCAGAATATTATCATAATATACAATTTTGTGAATAAACTACATACATTTAATTTTGAAGTTTGTTTATTTTTAACAGATTTATATAGTTTTGAAAAAATGCCTGCAGGACTTAAATCCATTGTATCACTCAACCCAGGACTTAACTCCTTTTTACCACTTTGACTTGTACATTCATTTAACATTATGATTATGCTGACAGTCCAAATACTTGGCTGCAGCATTAAAAATTACTGGATTTATGACCTCAGTAGATGTTCAAAATAATTTGAACCTAATAGAAATAAGGTCTTATCAATTCTAACTTCCTCAACATATTGATTCATGACTTTAATAAGATATATGAACAAAGTTATGCTGGATTACCAAATGCTTTCAACTTAGAAATCTAAGATTAATGAAATGTTATAAGGTAAGGGTCCATGGTAAATCCAGGTTCGGGAAACATGAACGATCAGCATTATTGAAAGAACTTATTACCTCAAACAAGGAATTGAATACAATATCATAGACTATCATATTGAAGATAGGAATTATTACACAATTATTGAAAATTAATGCTCAAAAACCTTCAATGTCTATGAAGTAATTAAATAAAGATAATATGCACTTGATAATATATACCAAATAAAAAAAAATATCTGATGTACAATACTACTCAAGCTAAACTGATTGAGAGATAAATCAGTTTGAGAAATGATGAAATATTTTTGTATTTTACCTCTAGAAGCTGTTGTTATAAAATTTCATTGTCCTTTTTTGTTATAAAACTTTTGAAGATTAGAAGAATATAAATCATAATAAACGATATGCTGTAGTTGAAAATAGTTAATAATAATAATAATGATGATAAAGAAAAAAGAACATAATAATAGATTAAAAAATAAAACAATAGATTAAAAAACAAAAATATGTATCACCCTATTAAATGGCAACAAAATACGTCATTAATAATCCACAAGCAAAACACTAAAGTTAAAACACACTGTAAAAAATAGTTCCTTAAAAATGAGCTAAATTGTCTCAAAATAGCTCCGAAACAATATATATACTTAAATTTGAAAACCCATGTACTCGTTTTTGAGTATATTGAAAAATTCAAAAATAGGGTTGAACAATAAGAATCCCAATATCCATATATTTGACATGCCAATATACTCAAAAATGAGTACATGGGTTTTCAAATTTAAGTATAGGGGAGACTGAGGCACAGTGGACCTAGGGGCACAGGGGACAACCCCTATTTAAATCTCTTAGTATTTAACTCTTACAGTTTATATTGAGATTTATAGATGGAAGCATGATACTACTTCTACACATCAAAAAAAAAAAAAAAAAAAAAAAAAAGAACATGGTAAATGCTATGGTAGCCATTTTATACACCTTTTATGTTTTGAGCTGCTCAAAGTAATTTTTCAAGTTTGAAGTTTTTTTTAATTTTATCAGGACAGAACTATTGACTACAAGTATTGGACAGTTGTTAAGAAAAGCTAAGATATTGTTTTTAAATTTATAAAAATTTTTAGCATATTTATAGTCTATATAGTATTTTAATATTATTATTTGTTTTGTTGAACATGGGGCACAGTGTGCCACCTTCCAATGTGCCTAAACTCCAAATTATATTTAACACATTATTTATTTTAGTTGAATTTACATATACAAATATAATGTGACTCAAAATAATTAATTAAAAAATAACAATCTTAACATTATATAAATTTCTGAAAAGGGAAAATAGTTGAATAGTAGTATAATAATTATGAATATCTAAATTTAATAACTATTTGAATTGTTTAATATTAAAAAAATAAATAAAATGAATATGTGATATAATAAACAGTAGGTTATATAAATTTATTGTTGTTGTTTTTAGGACTAATATGTAAAAGATAAAAGTAGAATAATTTTAGTTAAACCTATCTCACAAATATAATGTAAAGTACTAATATCTCAAAATAATTAATAAAAATATTTGAATAGTAACATAATGTTTAATTACATATTTCATAATTTTTATAACTATATAACATTAATAAACAAATTAAAAATATATCTTATTGTTTTTAGTGATGGCACGTAAAAGACAAAGGAAATCTGATATAGAATTCTTACTCTAATTTGATTTCTTATTTATTTATTTATTTATTATTATTATAGATTCCTTTAAATTTTGGTAATTGTATTTCATGAAAATATTAGAATTATGTTATTTAGACTAGAATTGCATAAGAAACTAATTTTAGGGGAAAAAAATGAGTAATTTATATTAATTAAACATGAACAACAGAGGTTGGTCCACTGTACCCCGGGTTGTGTACCACTGTGCCCGGGTGATGGGGCACAGTGGTCCACTTTGTGAGTGCACACAATTTATTTTTTTATTCGTAATGTATTAAAAGTATTGTTATAAAAAATTAGAACATGTCAAGCAAGGTTTAAAGAATGTTTGCTAATTTTTTCAGGTACCTTGCTTTTTTATTTTTGTTGAAAAAAAATTAAAAGTGGTCCACTGTGCCCCAGTCTCCCCTATATTGTTTCGGAGCTATTTTGAGACAATTTAGCTCATTTTTAAGAAACCATTTTTAAGAGTACACCAATTACAAAGCATTAGGATTAATAGAATATTGACCATCACATTATTATATTCGTGTTTCCTTCCACTGAATCATGGGTCATGGTGATTAATAGTCATTTTCATCAGTATCACTAAATTCTAAGTCAGGGTCAATGTTTTGTGTGCTAGCTGGTGTTCGTAAAGTTTTGTAAAAGTTATGGAATACTGGAGGCACAAGAGGAAGCAAAGTAAGTTGATCTCTCTTCTTTTGCACTGCGATTGGAACAGATTTGTTATACCGTTTTTGAATCTGGGTAATTCGGAGATTTGTTTTGCCTCGTCAAAGAATACTGATTTTTTTTAAAGTGCCTTCAAGTAGACTGTCTCTATAAAATATCTGATCCCCTTCCTGTCAATACCAATTATTGTACCTCTTGTCACTTGAACGGCTCTCCATCAACATTATTCTTTCGCACAACGAGAGTATTTATTGACAGTAATGCAAAATCAAAAAAATCATCTTGAGTCATATCTCTAACAGTGAATTTATTTTTCTTCCCTGTAGACCAAAAAAGCTGATACCAATCATGTGGGTGGAATACTTGAAATGCCATACTTTTCTTTTCTCTCTCAATAAGAACATGGTCTATGTCACATTCCATGTGCGAGTGACCTGAAATTAGAAATTTGTGATTGATGCTGGAAAAATGAGGGAAGTCAGCCATCGCATTCAAAAACATCACTGACACATGGATGTTTTTGTTGTGTTGATGTGTCAGAATAGAAAGTTACACTTGTAACAGTGTCAGGTACATTTCGTAGGTAGTCGTAAAGACATGAAGCAATTTCGTTAGTTTCACGACCATCGTGCCACATGTAATGACATGACTTACCTATGGCATTGTCACGTATAGTCAAATTAAAAGTTCAAAGTTGGCGTTTGTTGAAAGCTACAGATGATGACAGAAATGGAGTTGCTAGACACTGTTGTAAATCAAAAACTAAACACAGTTTTGAGGTATCAGTTTTGGCTTCTGCTTTGCCAAGCCTTTTCTGTTCATAAGCTAAATCTGCTTTTCTCTGATGTTAAATGTAGTAAATTATTGGTAAAGAATGATGTAATAAATTATTTATATATATTAAATTTCAATTGAAAAGTGGGTAATTTTTTTATCGAAACCAGTTCTACATTTATAAATTAAAGCATAAAATACAATAATAAGCAATTGAATAATTATAATCTCATCATTACATTGGATTAAAGCCTGTTGACCGCCTGTTGACCTGTTGGCACAGCGCAAAAAGAGAAAAGTGGACTTAAATCCTTTATACCAAAAACTAATCAGAAGACTCGATCAGGAAAAAGGGATTATGTTGACTTATACCCTTTATACCATTCAAGTGATTATCAAATTTCATTTCATAAAGGGAACAAATTGACTTAAACCTTTTATACCAAACATGAGTGCTAAATTTCTCACTTGAATCTTTTTTACCAATACATTTTCTCAAAGACTAAATGACATGGGCTTAAATCCTTTATACCAATCGATGGAGAATTTTTTTCTCAGTCTGACTATGTACTTAACTCAAAATCGACATTTTTGGACTTAACTCCTTTATACTTATCAGTACAGATATATCAGTTCATATAAGAATTGGATAAAGTAAGAAATATAAATAAAGAAAACTACAATAAGAAATGTTAATTATTAAACCATCTTAAATGTTCAAAACATGATGAATTCAATAATAATATATATCTATGATGCTTCTACTCTACAAAAATACAGAAATGACTATATGAAAAAATTGTTATCGGAAATAATACTTTTAATTGGCTAACTTCCAACTAAAATAAATAAAAGCACTATTAAGCAATGTATTTTTTTTTTTTTTTTTTTTTACAAATAAATAAACTTTTTGTATCATTATACAGAACTACTATCAAATACAAATTTTTATTTGTGACTTCCAACAAAATCAAAGCCAGTATATGCTTTGTATATACTGGCTTTAGTATAGGAAATCATTATAACCTTTAACTAAAGAACAAATTTTGATTTAAAATATCTGATGAATATAAACATACACTTAGGAATGGGGAGGGGGAGAAAAAAAGGAGGAAGAGGAAGAAAAAAGGAAAAAACTACTGCAATTATTCTAATACACTATTATATATATATCTCAGGTTAGATCTTTTAAAATAGTTAAGACGAATATCATTTCCTGATAATTTTTGTAATTTAGTAACATCGAAAGAAGAACTGATTGAAAAAGTATTTCCTAATATCCAAATTAATTTTAAGAATACGATTGGCTCCATGAATGAGCTATCTTGGCCGCGAAGGATAAAGATGTCTATCAACTTAATAATGTTATTCAATCCAGCATTCAAAGTGAGGAAATTACATATAAGTCGATAGACATCGTTGTGGAAGCAGATGAAGTAGTTAATTATATTACGGAATTTTTGAACTCACTTGATCTGCCAGGGATTGCCACCACACATATTAAAACTAAAAATAGGTGTGCGAATTATCATGTTGCGGAATATTAATCAACCAAAACTCTGCAACGGCACGCAGTTCACATTTAAGAAATTAATGAATAAAGTGGCGGAAGCAACGATTTTAACGGGGCATTTCAAAGGTGAAGATATCCTCATTCCTCGAATTCCCATGATTCCAACTGATACACCATTTAAATTTAAAAGATTGCAATTCCCAATTCGATTGGCGTTTGCAATCACAATCAATAAATCTCAAGGTCAATCTTTAGAAATGTGTGGTTTAGATTTAGATGCAGATTGCTTCTCACATAGACGACTGTATGTTGTGTGTTCCCATATCGGCAAACCAGATAGCCTTTATACATACACAAACAATGGAATAACAAAAAATATTGCAAGTATTGCAAAATTAAACTTCTATGAAACATATGCTTTGTTTTGTTCCTCATTTCTCATCCATACATCCACAATGTGCCACAGCAAAGCGTGGCAGGGTACAGATAGTTAGTTAATAAAAATGATATTTTACAAACATTAGTATTTCTAACAACCCTGTTGAAATTAGAGTTTTTAAAAGAAAATTTACTGAAATATACTTAAAATGCAAGAGAGTGAAATGCTATATTTTTCAACTAAAATAGCTTTTAAAAATTTATGAATGTTTTTATAATATTGAACTTCCTGTAGTGAATCTCAATAACACACACAAATTTTGTAAGTGTCCAAGCTTATTTATGAAAGTTATTACTCAAGCAAATTAAAAGAATAAATATTCCAATTATGGGGCACACGTTAGTTCGAACTTAGGTTGCCAATGCTGGCTATAAATCATTTTTGCATTACAAGATCTGAGGTGATTGTGACTTAAAGGTAAAAACTCTAAAAATCAGAGTCTCAAAAAAAAAAAAATCAAAAATCCATAATGTCAAATGATACTAAAATTATTTAGACCAGAAGTTTTCAAACTTTTTGTATCCCATATTAGCCAATCAATAAGAATATACAGGGTGTTTATAAAGTCCCGGACCCATTTTGTTGTTTAATAACTCATAAAATAATAAAGATAGATTAAAATTATTAATAACATAAATGGTTAGATTGACTCAAAAAGTTTCATGACCCTTGTCAATGAACTTCCACGTGTGCCCCCTTCGTCGCACGGAAAATATCAAATCGATAGTCAATTTCACGTCAGGTAGCGGCAAGCATGTCGGCATCCACAGAGGCTATTGCGGTTGTTGTAATTCTGACTTTTAGGTAATTATTCGACTGCCGCTTGAATAAAACATCACATACAAAAGTACTACATAGAACAAACACATCAAAAGTAAACATAACATTGCAATAGTTGCCAAAAACAAAAGAGAGAAAAATGCAATTAATAAGCAGACGATATTTAGAAAAGTACAGATATTTAGACTGGAAAATGAAATTATCTGAAATTAACCACATGCGCAGACGATATTTACAAAAGTAAAGATATTCAAACCTGAAAAGAAAATATGAGTTATTCCATCAATAAATGCCATAAGTTTGTTTATATCTTTATTATTTTATGAGTTATTAAACATCAAAATGGGTCCGGGACTTTATAAACACCCTGTATAATCGACTTATATATTATTTGGATGACAAGTGAACAACATATAAAAACAAAAGATAACTTTGTAAGAAATATGAAAATACGGATGGATTTGATTAAACCCCTGAAATCAAGGGTAGCCCAAGAACACAATCACTCACACATGATCTAACATTGGAACTTGGAAGTTTTCAATCATTGATATCACTAATTTGGATTGCCAATAACAACACTAAATTGATGTTGCATTACATTGATCAAATATAAGAATTTTGCACTGGTTGCAAGTTTTAATAAAGATTGTTGATGTAAGTACTAAATCAATATTTGTGTTACATTAATAAAATGAAAAGGTCTACTCATTAATACAATACTTATTTAGTGAAAATAAGGTTTCTTTTAACTGTTAAATTAATCTGCAGCGCTCTTTGCAATGCTGCCTGTTGTCTGCTACTGGGAGCAAAATCATATGCATTCTGTAAGTGTGATTTAGTGCTAAAAAACAATTATCCAGAATCATTTTGTTCTAACCATTTTGGATAATTGGTTCTCTACTGTAATATATGCTAAGAAAACAAATTGGTACACATATTAAATACCAATAAAGCATAAAAAAATTTATATTGATAAAAAGTTTATGCCAACTTAAATTAAATGAAGAAACAAAAAATTATTAAACAAACCAGTGTCTTCATGCAGGACTGTAAACAGTGAACCAAATGGCATATACTGATTGATCACAATATGGCTTGGAGGAGCGACAACACAACCAATGACAGGTAAGACATTTGGATGAGAAAATATACGCAAACGAGGGTACTCGTCATTGAAATCTCTTGTAACTCTAGGAGGGGTTTCTCTCAATTTCAAAATTTTGGCTATAATATGGTTCTTTTGCCACAAGCCTTTCCATGTCTAAAAAGAAAATAATATTGATATACATACATATTCATTAATAAAGTCATTAACTTTGTGTTTATATTATAAAAAAAATATATACTTTAAGTGTTGCAAGTATTTGTGCAAAAATATGGGCTAAATTTTAGCTATTATAAGAATCAACTAGTAACAACAATTCAACATGGCTTTCATGATTGTAATTTACTGAGTTAATTATGAAAAAAAAAAAAATATATATATATATATTTTATAGCTCTGAAAGTTAGTTTTGGCTGTGTTTTATAACATTAAACTTCCACTACAAATATTCCATCATGAAACAATTTTCTTATTCAAGAAAATATAATTTTTGTAAGCAGTTTTTAACTAATATAATATTTAGCAAACACCACTGTAATATTTATATAAACTTCTTACAATAGAAAGATACAATACATAGTTAATTTTAATAGTTTTGGCTATCAATAATATTATTAAATAAAAAATAATAATAACATACTTCACCAGATGGAGTATTTGCAACTTTAACTTCAAAGCTTATTTCTTTCATATTAATACCAGAATGTCGAGATAATGTGGCATCTCCTAAAAAAAAAAAAAAAAAATACACCAGTGAATATTTTTTTAAAGAAATAATTAGTTTTCAATTCTTTAAAATGTAAAAGAAAAAGTAAAAACAAACAAACAGTAATAAATTAGTTTAACAGTGAATTATTAAGAAGTCTAATTAAAAAAAAAAAATATTTATAAAATAATCAACTTAATAATATCTATGAATTTGATTTCAAATCCTCTAAACATGTTGATAAGTTAAAAAAAAAAAAAAAAAAAAAAAAAAAGGGGTATACAAAAACTTTTGAAGTGAAAATAAAGTAATATTACTCTAAATGTGACTTTAAAAAGATATAAAAGCACTTAAATATTTTAATAAGGTATAAAATAATACAATTTCATAAGATCATTACTTCCACTTTAATAACACACTATAGTAGTAAAAATTATTTTCACTGCATACCCAATTAAAAAAAATAATCAAAAAATACTTACGAGATCTTGTCTTTGTTCCTAACCAGTTTTCATCTTTGAAAGGAATTTTTTTAGTGTCTTGTCCTAATTGAACTGCAAGTTCTGTAAATGTACAGTAATAATAACATTTTAGTAATGTTTATAAAATAAATATTTTTATTGTAACTCATACATTTAGAGGAAACTATTTGGTCATTTAATTACATTAATAAAAAGAAAGGAAATAATATTGTACCAACATTTCATTCATAAAACTTTCAAGGCTGTTATTACACTCTCTCTCTCTTTAATATTTAGAGAACTTTTATCCATCATATCACTCTTCGAAACTAACCAAACTTAATCAAAATTTTCAAGTGGAACCTTAATATGATCTCCAAAATACCAAATTTGAAATGCCTGCAATTATTTAAGTTATGCTGGTAACAGACAAGCACACAGGTACAGAGGTCAACAGCTAAAAATGTGATTTTTGTATTCAGGGGATCTCAAAACATATAATTAAAGCAAAAACTCGGTTTAGAAAACAGGACTCCAAAACAATACTTGAATGACCATATGGATAAGAGAAGATAGTAATTATTGTTCCTAAGCAATTTTCCTAGACATAGTGTACTCAATTACATCTAATAGAAAATAATATATTTACTTAATTTTACGTAGCCCTGTATATTGTCTACACATCTTTAGTGATGTAAAATGCCTAGGCATTTATAAGTTGGGGCATATGCCCTGCAAAAATGCCCGGGCAAATGCCCAAAATACAAAAATGCCCGGGCATTTATGTATTTCTCAGAAAATATTGAATTATTGTCAAACAAGCACTTATTAATGATACTTATTGATCGAATCTGGTTTAATGATATATTATTGATCAAATTTTCTGTACAATCTTTGTATATTTAGTCTAATGAACTTATTTCTATTTATTTATTTATTTATTTTTATTTTTTTTTTTAATCTTGTGTAATGGATCACTTTTTTTCTGAAACTTAATTACGGTGGATGTAGATTTGACAGTTAAAACTTTCAATAAAACACCATAAATGCAAAAAAAAAAAAAAAAAAACAATTGTTTTGGATTGATATAATAAAATATGTAATGCTTTTTCAGGCAAAAATAGGAAGTACAAGTGTGACAACCAGGCAACAACTATTAATTATCAACCTAAAACAATTGTGGTTTTCTTAGCATTTTAAGTTGTTTTATTTAAAGTTCTCTTTTCTTTTCAGTCCACACCAGTCACAAAACAAAATGGCTTCAAATTAGTCAATGCTGTCAGAATATGCTAGAAGCTAGAAGTGTTGCCAATTATCATTTACAAATTACAATTTTGAAAAAGAACTTCTATTTTATACATATTGTTTATTAATTATTAGATTTCATTTTAATATTAGAAAAAAATAAGGTATATTTATTAATTGAAATAGTTATTTAAAAGCTCAAATACATAATAATGAAAGTGATATCAAAATCAGTTAAGATTGAAAATCATTTATTAAAAAATTTTATAAATGCCCAAACGTTGGGCGCTTAAAAAGGCTTTGGGCAAATGCCCGGGCATTTGCCCATTTTATAAATGTCCAGCCCATTGGGCATTTGCCCAGCCCACATCACTACACATCTTACAGTATAGTACACCTAAATTTAGCACAGTGAGAAAAATGCATGACACAACTTGAAATGTACTTCAAGCAATTTCAAAATATAGGCCCTTATATATTACAATTCTTTTGTGTAAACAAATAGTAAATAATTTTCATACCATATTTTATATCAATATGAAGCATGTTTTTGCACATATAAAAATATATATGCCAATTTCATCATGCTTAGTACAATCTAAATATTTTAAAATGTACAAACAAAATTTTTTTTTCATAGACTTAATGAATTTGAATTCTTTTATATGTTCTTATACACAAACCATCAGTTCAATCTCAATAAGAAGTTTCCAGCAATATCCACATATGTTAATACAGTATATCTAATGATGATATTTTTTTAATCTGACAGACTGTAATGATTTTGCTACACACCCATAAGTAAGTAAATAAATTACAGCTGTTTTTCAATATGTAGTAATTTGTGAATAAGGACTTAAGATTTGATAATTTTATTGAATACTGATGACAAAATGCATAATTAACACATTTTTAGGCAAAAATTGCTTTTAAAAAACTTTTAAATTTCTATTTTATATATAAAATCAGTTCTTAACGAATACTGTAAATGGTGGAAAAGTAGAATAAATTAAACAAGTATAAATATTATTACTTCCAATACCCAAGTACCAGGGAAAATGGAAGTATTGTTAGACAAAAATGTCAAGATAGAGTTTTCACCGATTTACATGTTTTAAGGTATACTGTGCCCAAAATAGTGTTTTTGGAAAACTGTTTGGCATATGTGTACATTTGCAAAAAGTCTTTTGACTATCATATCTCAAAAAATATATATATAATTAAGGTAGGTTTGGTGTACAGATGAGTATTTCTAATTTTGGTGAAAAAAAAAAAAAAAAAAAAACGAAGTTGGACTGGAAAATAATTTTCTTCAAATTTGTTGAATAAATTTCCTTTTAAATAGCCATTGAATAAATTGCTTTTAATATGTATTATTAGTTCATTACTACAGAAAAGGTGAGAGGCATCGTGATTTAGTAGGTCAATATTGGGTCAGAAATGTGTGTCTCAAAAAACAGCTGTTCTGATTTTCTTCAGACTCGCTATATAAACCCTCTTTTAGATATCCTTTCAACATGTGTATCAGTTGGTTATTATAGAAAAATTGGTAGGCATTTTAATTAAAAAGTTTTGAATCTTCTTATCAAATTATCTCACAAAAAAAATTTATAATAAGATTCGTTGTGGGTAACAGAAGTTGTAATTCTTTAACCACATTTCTTGCGACCATGGAAGCATTTGTGCAAGTGTGAATTGAACGAGTCCAGTGTTAAAATAGGGGTGACTGAGAGAAAACAAGTGATAAGGGAACACCGAATAACTGGATGTTTGCCAAATAACTATCTCTCGGGCAATTTTGCATCCCTCCAAACTTTTGGACTCGACCTCACTGCTAGTCGTAGGAAACGTGGTCGCACTATACATACCAGAATTTTTACATTCTAATATTTTAACATACTTTAGAAATTAAAAAAAAAAAAAAATCATAAAAGTAAAATTAATTTATGTAAGAACATACCATGCAATTTTTGTGCCATTTGCCCTTTACATTTGTCCAGAGCAGTTTCACCATACTTGTTGCAAATAGAAACCATAGCACCATTATTGATTAAATCCTGCATTGCAAAGAATTCAAAGAAAATTATAGCAGCAGAATACAAACATGTATTTAAAAAAAAAAAAAAAAAAATTCAAAATATTCGTTACCTCAGCAATCGCTTGATATCCCCAGAAACAAGCATAATGAAGAGGTGTATTACCATGTTCATTAATAGCATTAATGTCAGCTTTATTTCTTAAAAGCTAAAAGACAAGATTAAAAATTATGTATTAGTCTTAACTTAACATTAGTCCTAACATATCAATACATTCTTTCAAAACAGCCTCTACCTTCTATAAAAAAAATAAAAAAAAAAGTTCCTTATTTGTTTAATTACTCCAATACTTTCTTTATATATAATAATAATTTTACTTGTTTATATATATGTATATTCTGTTAAAAATAACATGATCAACCTAAATAACATGCTTTTTAAAATTTAACACATTTAAGGATGCACCGAATATTCTGTATCTATTCGGTATTGTGGATAGATATGTGATGCTTTTTGTGCATGTTGGGGCACTTTGTATGCATTTTTCAATAACAAATTCAAAACTGCTATATTATGACTTGTGTCATTTTTCTTGCCAGATTTGGATGTGACCTTTGTTTGATCTCTTGAAGTTATATCAAATTATTCGGCTAGTTAAACATATAAATATTGTTTTTTTTTTTTAGTCATTTGAAAAAAATTCTATTTTTAGTTATCATTAAATTAAGATTTTTCAAGGTAATTAAGAAATAGATTATATTTAAATGAAAACAATTGTTTTATCTAGTCTCATGTAACATTCAAGAAAGTTAACTATTAATTACATTATCCGAGTAATTAATATGTAACAAAAGTTGCCTTTATTAATAACAGTATAACGATGTATGTTTCTAAAGTTGAGTTGAGAAAGAGCGTACATAATTCACATGACGTTACCATCTAGGAAACTTCAAGAGATCAAACAAAGATCACATCCAAATCTGGCAAGAAAAATGACACAAGTCATAATATAGCAGTTTTGAGTTTGTTATTGAAAAATGCATATGAAGTGCCCCAACATGCACAAAAAGAATCACATATCTATTATTATTTTTTTTTGAGTGGGCATGACAACATATTGTTATTTAAGAAATTTTGTGTTTATTTTAAGAAGCCTAACAATTAATAATTTTCTTTGACTGTGAATTCAGCATTACACCACTACTTATGTATAGTAATATATCCTAATACTTTTCTACATTTATATATAAACCACTGTTTCAGAATAATAGTTTTTTGTAATATTTTTTCATAATTAAAAAAATAAAATGTTACTAAACGTAAATGGTATTACTGAAAATGTTCGCAAAAAATTAGGTGATTGACACCTGAATATGAGGGTAAATCAGCTAGCCGAATATTCGGTATTAGGCCAAATAGTTACTATTCGGTTTGAAGGATATTCGACCAAACAGTTATAGTCCATTTCCTCATCAGAGGCACGTCAAGGCCACGGAATTTAGAGAGGGAGGTCACATGCTCAATTCCATCCAGTGAGATATCGTTGTTTCTTCAGTAACCTAGCAACGGACAGGGAAAGGGAAATCACAGTTCATCTGAGCATGGCCTTGAGGCGACTGCGTAAAAGAAATAGAGTATAGTATATAAATATTAATATTGTCACTTGATACAGCTGCATTTGCAGACTCAGTGACTTGGCCAACGAATATTATGTGAGAAATGCCTAGCTGGTTGTCAGCCAGGGTAGCTCAGTGGTAGAGCATCCGTGCGTTAAGCGGAGGTGCCCGGGTTCGATTCCCGGCTCTGGTATTTTTCACATAGTTGGTAAAAAAAAAATATCAACCTTTACACTCCAATTTACTTAAAATAGAGTATAGTATTTGGTTGGCCCAGCATTCGGCCAAAAACTGCTATTCGGTGCATCCCTATAATCAATTTATTTTTTGAATGTCAACACCTTTAACAACGACAAAGCAAACATTTCTTTTTATAATGTTAAATATTTCACCAAAAACATACCATATGTACAATATCTCTATGACCATGTGCAGCAGCGAGATGTAATGCAGTATCATCACCCATATTTGTGGCATTTATACGAGCACCTCGCAAAATCAGCATCTCTACAATATTTGCTCTTCCTTCCTTTGCTGACCAATGCAATGGGCTAAACCCATGATCATCCCTGAATAAAGATCATTTTAACAATCAAAAAATATATAATATTGATACAAAAAAAAAAAAAAAAAATACAAATAAGGCATATGTTTACTAACCTACAGCCCTTAACTTATAATTGTTCAGGAGGAACACTATATGAATGCAGGATGTCATTATTTAATTTTTCCTCTTATTAAAATAAACGAAATTAATATTTTTTCACAATATCTTTTTCAGGCTTTAAAAGATATTACAAATATTTCTTAAGATTTTAGATCAAAACTTTCTTCCCTGGCTACTAGCCTTCCTAAGGCTTATGGACCTTGCTAAAGTATTTTGGTCAATGAAGAATTTAAACAGACAGAAACATTTGATTTTTTTTTTTTTTTTTAACTTATTTTGAATTTTAAATTCAATATATATATATATAACAAACAATATATATATATAACAATATATATATATAACAAAAAGCAATATCCAGTCAAAATTAATAGAAATTTTACAGATGCTGCAAATAAAAAATACATACAGTCGGTAACAAAAGTGTCTGAACACTAGCAAAAATTCCTATGTAAAAAAAGTACACTTCATACGGTTATGGTAAATAAATCCTTATCGAATCATGTTCTTACACTGACTAAGAACAGGATTCGACAAGGATTTATTTAACAAAACCGTATGAAGTGTACTTTTTTTACATAGGAATTTTCGCTAGTGTTCGGACACTTTTGTTACCGACTGTACTATCATAACAATATTGGGACTCGGATATTGAGCTGAATTTTGATTAAAACCATTAATCTTTTATGTCACTAACATTTTCAATCTTGCAGAATTCAAGGTGTTGACGCTGGAGTTAAGGTCAATTAATAGCATGAGGGTCCTAGGCCTGGGTTTACAGAACTCAAATATATTCTGATTTAATAACAGTTATAACATAACAATTTTTTATGGACTGAATTGAAACATTTAAAATGTTATAGCTTGGAATATTTAACACTTTAAAATAATGCCTGTAGATAAAAATATTAAGATAAACATTTTAGATTAAAAAAAAACTAAACAAAAAATCTTTTGTGACTTGAAGAAGTTAAATATACAAAATTTACAGTTATGAATATGAAGGGTATACATTTAAAAGGTAAATTGATACTACATCATAACCTATACATTTCAGAAATAATTGATACAAGAAATACACTCAAAATACAAAGAAAAATTTAATTTAAACAAAAAATTGTATGAAAAGTTAAACTAACCCCAAATTTAAATCATTTTCTGTATCATCAAGCCAAACACGAACTTGAAAAGCATTGCCTTCTCTACACCAGTGAAATATATCTTCCATATTTTAAGGCCTGATAATAATGAGAAAAATGAATGTTTTTTAACACAAAGTTGATGATTAATATGACTTTATAAAAGAAAAAGTTTCTGGCTGATATTCACAGATGGTCTCGTTTTTATTTCTTATGCCACACCTTGACAGTATCAATCCTTAAATGGATCTACCTACGGACGTTTCGTAAACACATGTGGGCGCAATGTTGATATTTTTGTATGCGTGTTTAACGATAGGAATGATCCTCCTATTCAATTGACGATTAGAACGAGACACGCCCACCTACGTCACAACGACGTCACTGGCGTTTGTTTGTGGGCGCAGCGCGGGAAGTTTCGGTTTTGGATAGCTTGATGCTGCTTGTTGATCATTTGATTTTATAAAAAAAATTTAAAAAAAAAGACGATGGTGCAACATTGTGCTGTTCCACAATGCAGCAACAACGCTACATTAAAGGGAATTTCGTGTTTTTCATTCCCAAGGGATAGAAATATGCGAAAACAATGGCTTGTAAAAATTCCACGTGATGAACGAAAAAATGTAGAAGTTTCGGATACTATAAGGGAATGCTCAACACATTTTTTGGATACTGATTTTATTACTTCAAAAAATGGAAAACGAAGAAATATGCAGAAAGATGATGTGCCTTCAGTCTTTTCATTTTGCTTCTAGAAAGTTGAAACGTCGTCGTTCCCTGATAAGAAAGGCATTTGACACTACAAGTGCTGCTTCCTCATCAAACGTAAGTTTATTCCTTTTAGCTTATCTGAGTTAATTCTAGAATGTTTTGCTTACATATGTCTTTCTTATAAGTATATACATGTAAATAAAAAATATGGGTCAAAGAAATAGTAGTAGACCAGTTTGATTTTACAGCAGGAATTATCGCTTTAGCATGCAAACTACACAATTTAATTTAAGTTACTATGTAAAAGTTATTTAACTGCGAGAACAGTTACTTAAATCGATAATTAGGCATTTAATTTCCACATATTAGACAGTGTTGTTTAATCAAATAACATATCCCTTTTATATATATATATATATATTACCTTTATAGCAGTTCTTAATGTTAAATTCAGCACAAAAATTTCTACCTTATGGGGAAACATCAATGAGCATATGAACAGTCGATTTTGACATAATATTAAGTGCTATGTAGCGTTAGATTTCAAAATCTTCATTTGTAATAATTTTGTAAATATGCAATTGTTTTTTTTTTAAATGTATAGGTGTCAGCAGATGAAATTGATATGGAATCTTGTCCTTGTGTTTCTGAAGAAACAAATCTGGGAAATAAGTTAAGAGAGATGGAGGAGAAATTACAAGATACAGAAGAGATATTACAAGCCACTGAAAAAAAATTAGAAGCTACACAAGCAGAGTTAGAAGCTGCACACGTAATGAATGCACAATTAGAATTTGAAATAAGTGAGTATTTTTAAATATTTTTTGAGAAATAATTCTGAGCATGTAATTATTGATGTGTGTTATAACACATAAATGCTTTCTGTAGATTGTTTTTTTTTTTATTTCAATGTCATCAAACTACTTTTTACTTTTATAATTAACATATAGAATATAAGCACTGACACTAATGCCTGATTCATTGTACCTGATTTTTATTTATTTTTTTTTTAATATAAAACTATGCACTTTCTTAATAAAAAAGTTCTGCTCTAAGACTGTAAACAAATCTCATTAGTGTAACTATATTATTTTTGTTTAAGAGCAGTACACATCCAGGATATCTTTGATCAGTTATTCTGTGTACTTTTCTTTATTTATATTATGAAGATATGAAAATGAGGTAGTATAATTGATTTTAGAACTTTAGTAACAATGTAAGTGAGGGCATAAGTGCTAACTACAACTCTTACTAGTATTTCTAATATATATATACACACATTCAGTTGTTATGTTATACATGTGTTTATTACAGTAATCATAAAATACATACAAAGTATATTCATGTTGTAATGGTGTCGTAGTGCTTTCAAATGAGAGATAAAAAGTATCATTAGATGATGTAGAGGCATCTCCAGGTTACCAAGGAAATTTCTATCCATTTATAAAGTAGATGGAGAAAAAGAAGATATTTCAAGAAAATTTCTTTTTTTAGCATACTGTCATTTTATAATACATTGTGCTATAAAGAAGTTTTCTTAGACATTTAATGACAGAGGATTTTGCTGTCTTGGATACTTATAAGAATGAAGATTATCTACCGACTGATGCAGTTTCTGTTAATGCAGGCTTTGGTAAGTTCTTTAAAATTTTCAGATGCTTTGTTGATTAGGTAATTATTAAATTAAAAGTAATATTGTAGTATGACATTATATTGTTTCTTTTTGTGCATTAATTCTTTGGAAATTAGATGTTTATGATTTTGTTACTTTTCTTTATAATATTTAGAATGAGTTTAGGAATTTGTGTGAAAAAGGAGGGAGAAAAAAAGTACTGATGAAATATGTTGTCTAATAAAGCGTTGAAAGTATAGAAAAATGTTAAGTGAATTTCTTTACAGCATAAGTTTATTTCAAAACAAACTATGCTAAGAAGAAGTTTTCTTAATACAATCTCTGGAAGAGCTGAATTGGATGAAAAAAGCATAAAAATATCTGAAATGAAGAAAATTTTCCTAACTTATAGCTCATACAATATCGAAAGCTTTCTGATACAGCAAGTTAACATAATGTAAGTTGTAGTAACATTCACATTTTTTTTTTTTCTTTATCATTTTATACTGAGTTTCTCTTAATCTGTGGAAGTATGATTCATTAACATAATGAAAGTTCTAAAACCTCCTTTTATTTTTATGAAATGTGATGTTATTCTTAATTAGATAGTAATTTCAATTTCTTCTAAAAGTTCTTTTTTTTTTTTTTTAATTAATAATTGATTATTTCGTGACTTGCTTTGTAGATCAGAGGGAGTCTTATGTACATATATTTAAAATAATTTTATAATTGTTTTAAACACATTCTCAATGTATTAAAATCACTCTTTGAAATCAGGGTTTAACAAGTACAGTTGCCAACAGTGACTTACATTTCCTAATTGGTGATCAGTAGACATGCATAATATACATAAACATTGTCCCCCCCCCAAAAAAAAAAAAAAAGAAAAAAAAAAAATATATATATATATATTCTGCATAAAAATTAGTTTAACCTTTTTTTTTTTAACCAACAGTTAGAGTTGTGAGTTTCCCATCTTTCTAAAAAATGTTTTTAATAAACTTTTTTTTTTTTTTTAAATACTATATCTGATATTAATGTAATTATTATCTACACTGTGACTAAGAAAAGTTTAATATGTCTTGCAAAAAGTTAAATAAAAAAAATTACTTGTTTGGTTTTCAGAATTTTCTACCCCACATCACTACCAACAGTCAGTAAAGAAATACTGTGTAGCAGTGTATTTTCAACTATTTCATGCTTTAATTAGTGTAAAATTCCAATAGTAACCCTCCACCCAACTATATCTTGCTCTGTGATTTTCAGGTGTTTTCATTTTTCAAAAACCTTCCGTTCTCTTGGATGTTACAATCTGAAGTTTTTCCTAAATATTCAGCTTTTAAAAAATTTGCAATAATATCACACTTTCTAATTTTAACAATTTTTGTTTCTAAAAGTAAAGGGGGTTAAAATCGGAATTTTACGGTATATATATTTGTCACTTTACAATTTGCTTACCTGTTGTAAATAAATAAAAATTCACAACACAATTGAGAGTATATTTTCCAGTATTTACAATGACCGCCTGCAATGTACCTAAATTCTTTTACAGGTCATTGTACACAAAATATTAACTTTTCTATATTTGCAAGATTTTGTTTTGAACCTCCATTAATTTTAAAGATTTTTTTTTTTTTTTTCCTTTAAGAACTGGTTTATGATTTTACTGCATAGATAAGTATGAGGCTGAAACGTGTAAAATTGTTTTATAAAAAGATCAGATGAATTCAGTCTGTAGGAAGAAATATGCACAGTGTGCTTTTAGATTTTACTTAAATTATTATTACATTTGCATTACACTTTCAGACAAATTGTTCAAATAGTAAAATTATAATAGTCGTTACTACATTCTATTAATATAATTAAACAAAAATCCTTTAAAAATTTATATATCTGCCAACTTCTATGCTTTTTGACTACTGAAAACTTTAATAGTGCAAATAGCTTTATTGAAAATTTTAGCTGTAGTGATTTCCCGCTCGGTAGCACCTGCGGTGCTCTCTTCCTGTTTTAGTATCTGAAACAACCTGTTTGCTAACAACTATGCTATGAAAGTTATGATCTTTGGAAATCCAGATGCTAGCAAAGTCTCGCTCAGTGTCACCCGCGGTCCCTTATCCTCATTTTAGAAGTTATAACAGCTTGCTCGTTCATAATGCAAATAGCTTTGAAAATTTTAACTGTAGCAAATTTTCACACACTGATGGCTACGATACCCTTTTACGTTTAATGATTTGAAACAGCCTGTTTTCTCACCGTGTAAAAAAACATTGAAAATTCTAATTGTAGAAAATCCCAAACTGATGGAGCCAGTGGTCTCCTAATCTACTCCCATATAATTTAATCACAATTGGAGATATTGAATTATTAAAATATCAAAGCACCATCTTGCAACAGATATTTGCAACGTGTACTCTTCAATTCCAATTCAAATAACTTTTTAAATGATATATTACTTATGAAATTATGTTAATTAGAAGCTGAGATACAAAATTAATATAAACATTCTTGTAAAAAGATTTGTGTCTGCCTTTTCTGTGGTTTTCTACAAAACTTGTGTAATTGTGTTCTAAATAATGTTAAAAAATCCTTAATAAGGAATGTAAGCAGAATGTGGGAATTCGAAAGTCTGTAAAATAAAAAATAATAAATGTGATCTAGGTTTTCCATGATTTTCTCTGAAACTCCTGTACTGAATTTAATGGCTTATATCAGATTAAAAGTTCGCAATAAAATTGATGTAAAATATATTTCGAATGATATATTATAAGTAATTTAATTAGAATTAGAGATATTGGAATAAAGGCATTTTGTGTGATTCTTGTTTTGCACTGAAACTCCTGCACGGAATTGTACGGTTTATATCAGTTTAAAAGTAACAATAAAATGTATTGTAAGTAATTTAATCATAATTAGAATTGAATTGGAGATATTGAAATTTTAAATATTAAAGTGCCATCTGGTGACAAAGATTTGTAATCTCTATTCTTTAATTCCAATTTAAATAAGTTTTAAATTGACATACTACTTATGAGATTATGTTAATTAGAAGCTGAGATAGAAAGGTAATATAAACATTTTATTAAAAAAATTTGTGTCTGACTTATGTGTGGTTTTCTCCGAAACTTGCATAATTGTGGGCTATATACAGTTAAAAATCCTTTGTACAAAACATGAGTGGAAACCAGAATTCGAAATTCGTAAAATATAAAAAACATTCTGGATTTTCCATAGTTTTCTCCAAAAGTTTCATACTAAGTTTGAACGGCTTATATCCCTTATATAGCAATACAGCTTATATAGCGGCTCCCGGCTCATATAGAAATAGTGTGCAATAAAAGTACTTTAAAATATCTTTCAACTGATGTATTATGTACAATATTAATGAATATCTTTGATATATTTTAGACTCAAAATTGCTAATCTATCAAAGGCAAAATTTAAGAAAAAATATTCGTCTAAAATTTAAGAAAATCCAAATCTGCTTTTTTACAGCCCAGTTCAGAAGAAAAAGAGCATTATTATTCTGTTAAATATAACCTTTGTCTCTTTACATAAGCAAATGAAATAAAAATGAATTTAAATAAATATAATGTCTATTTTTTTTTAGTTTTTAACTTTGCTTTTTTAACCTTTTTTTTTTTTACTTTTTTTAAACTGCAGACAGGTGAGCAATAACGTCAGGTGATTTCGAATTTCTGCTTAAATCGATTTAAAATTGAAAAAATTCAAAATCTGCTTTTTTATTTCTGGTACCTTCTCATATGGTTGAAAAGCAATTATATTCCCGACAGAATAGCCAGCTAATATGTTTGGCACTGAAAAATCGATAAATAAAATAATGAAGTGTTGCCATCTAAATTTCATATTTCAGTTAATAAAAAAAAATTTAATTGTCATGTTGAAACACTGTTTGCAGTCCTGGATTAAGAAAAATCACCCCTATCATTTGGTACCAAATTTTTAAAGATTGGATAGATATTTCAAATTAATTTACTTTTATGGTGCATTGAAAGAAATTTCCTTTATTTATTTTTTTTCACTTCCCAACACAGTTGAAAAATGTTTATCAGTTTAGTTTGTCTGTCTTCGCTCATGCTTTTATATGCAGGATTGCCACCACTCACATTTTTTCCACCATGATTTTTGTATAGAAATCTTTGCTTTTTTCAGTCATATAACCATACTACAAAAGATCACAGCTTATAAGTAATGTCAAAAAAAAGTATGGCAATTCTGTGTACTCTTGAATAGCCATGAAATTGTAGTAAAATATACTAAGAAAATTGACTACAAAATATTGGCAGCTGTAAAGGACTTGTTGGAAAGGGGGTGCTGACTGATGGCAACAAAGAATAATCAAATACAAATAACTGAAAACAGATTATTTGCAAGTAAAGTATATTTAACCTTACTATTGTAACTATGTCAACTGTAATATTGTAAAAGCTTTACAATTTTTACCATAGGTTTTAATTTAATAAATTTTTATTTTTATTAGCTATGCAAGCTTATAACTAACTAAACCACATTCAATCAAAATAAGTCATTCTCGCTTACTCTACCTAAATATGTTTTTGTTTATTTCAATTGCTCTGACGACAAGAACACACAAACAGCTTGCAATTGTCCAGGGCCAAGGGACTGGGAATAAAGGAGCAGTCAAACCAAAAATAAGTATAGAAAAAAGTAAGAAAAATGAAACTTTTAAAAAAGAGAGCACCCCCCCCCCCCCCCCCACACACACACATACCTTTTTCCAAGCACCACAATTTCTTCCACCAAGTTCTGAAACTGCCCATGGGTCCGAAAACAAATAGACTTTAGACTAAACAGAATGAGGGAAAAAAAAATAGTGAGAGAATCTCATAATGAATTTTAAGACAGTGGGACCTATACTTGAGTTCCATTATGACATATAATTTCTGTCACCTTAGTTTTAGAATTTATTGACACAAACCTAAAATATCACCTGTCTATTATTATACTACTTAAATTCAACAAGAAAAAAAAAATAATAATAAATAAGAGAAAATTGAAGAGAAAAAAATTAAATGCACCCAATATTTGGAAAAATAATTTCAACATTATATGTTACAGCTGAACATATTAGAAAAAATGTGTTTAGTGAAACACTTTTAACTAAAAGAATTTTATATTATAAAATTTATAAAAGTACAAGTCATAAGATATTATAATATAGGTGATACTGCACCGTCTATGAAGAATAAATAAAATAAATCACCTTCTTCCTTTTCGGGGCTCCATGCAGGCTAGATAACTTTCTTAAGATTCAAGATAACTTCTTTATAGCACAACATATGATAAAGTAACATCATGCTAATAAAAGAAGTTTTCTTAAAATATATTCGTTTTTCTTCTTCATATAATTCAAGACATCCATCAGAACTGCCAGTCGATTTCAGAATTTCTTTCTTTTCCCAAAATAACAGCAAATTAATCTTGGAATCTATAAGAATGAGAGGAGAAAATTTTGAAATCTCTGAAAATGGCACACATAATTAAGCATGTAATCTATAATAACAAAAGAAGATGTCTGTCTGTCTCTCTGAGCATCTATACGTTCAGCCCCTATTATATCAAAATGCTTAAAGTTTGAGCACACAGGTGTGCTTTTTTTTCACAAAATTAAAACTTTTGGAATGAAGTTTTAAAAATTAGATTTCAGAAAAAATTAACAGTGCATTTCTGTTTCAACAATCACCTTTTTGAATGCTTATCAGTGATAGAAACTGGGAAGGAAAGGGAAGGCATTATATGACGCCTGCTGCAAATATTTTAGGTGCCAAATTGAAATTTCTAGTTGCAATTTCAGAAATTCACTTTTAACATGACTAATCGAGCGATTCTGAGTAAAATAGTATTTTCTGGGGTGGAATGTGCACACAGAAACAGGTGTAATGTGTTTGTTACATAGGTTATTTATACGCATGTGTGGTGAGAGGGTTGCAAATTGCAGTTTTAAGAAAAGATTAAAAGGGATTAAGGAAAATTTTTTCTTTTTTATCTCTGTAAAGGGAGGGATGTAATATGCCCCAAATACGCAGATGTTTAAACAACATATTCCTTGCACAGCAGGGGAAAAATATACAATACAATCATGGAGCTTTCAAAGTTAAACAAAAATAAGTCTTTAAAAAAAGCTAGGTGTCAAATTTGATGACTAGAAAAAATTTTATAGTCGTTAAATGCAATAATTTAGTCATACTTGACAACTAACGACGGCTAATTTCGAACACTGATCCTTATCATTATATCAAATAAGGTGCAAGAATAAAATACTTTGTAATTATTTGAAATATTATGTAAAGTATCAATATTTAAATTAATATGAAATAAATAAAAATGATCTGCTCAGTAATATGTAATGTAAGTGGGATGTTCAAGCTTCTGACCTACAAAACCATTAATATAAATTCTACATAATGCTGTATACATTGGTTTTTGATTCATCACATCAAATATAATAACTTGATAATAATAAACATTTCTTAGTAATTTTTTGGTGCAACATTTCGATTATTAAAAAATAAAGAAATAATTAAATAAAATTACATATATGATAGCAAAATTTTAAATGATCCATATACAATACATTGTATTACATACATACCTGTACAGAGAATAAAGTGTCAAGAACTGAATGTTACTAACATAAACAAAGTTGGTTTACTCCAATTTTCGCCATAAATACATAATCAGACTAATAGTTATTAAACATGCAATCGATTAAAACATGCAAAAAGTTACGTTAAATAAAAATAAACATTACTTTGCTTTCAAAAATACAGAATTTTCCGATGAAGCTGTCCACACGTCCTTCACATAGGATGACACAAACAAACTATAACCTTCTCTAAGTAATCGCTGGCTGCCGCAGCTTTCAATAAATTTTGTTATATGTAAATTTTGGAAGGTTTCAAGATTTTTTAATGCTTTTCCTCATGTTAATCCAACGTAATTCGAGCAAGACGCCATTATTATATTAATTCCCGCGTGTATAGCTATGTGGGCAAAAGACTCTCGTGCCCACAAACAAAGATCATATGTTTACCATATGTGCTAAGCCACGCCCCGTTCTAGTCGTCCATTCTGATTCTGACCAATCGCAAGACTAACCTCCTTGGACGGACCAATCGTCGTAATTAATTAATTTTGTTATCTTTTTTTAAAGAAATTACAACTATGATTATTTATTTACCATAAGAAATATTTTGATTAAAATTTAAGTGCTTTACAAATAACATAAAATAACTTTCTTGTGACTCTCAGGAAGTATTAATTTCAAACTATCCTTTTGGAACACCGTCTATATTTTAATTAAAAAGAATAATTAATAATAGACTGAAAAAATGCAGCTCAAATCAATTTAGAGAATTTCCGTATGTGTTTTCGATCTTCTGTTTTGAGGCAAAAAGTGTGTGATTTTTTTTTTTTTTCTTTCGTTTGTTTTTCTGATTCTTTATTTTGTTACCGATATCTTCTTTTAAAATAAGAAATTTTGGGTAAAATCTAATATGAAGTTTTATTTCTAAAATACAGTGATGGTTTTACAAAAAAAGTCACAAAAATAAAATTATAATTATACAAATAACAAAGTTTACAGTAGGAAATTTATTAATTGCTTGATAAAATATTATTACAAGAATTTTCACGTCGGGGGCGTAGCTCAGATGGTAGAGCGCTCGCTTAGCATGCGAGAGGTACCGGGATCGATACCCGGCGCCTCCATAAGGACATTTTTTTACAAAGAGAAACAAATGAAAAAGGACATTTTTAGTTCATTAAAAATGAGAAGTTTGTTTCAATTAAAATGATATTGGGTATAATAAATACAATGAGTTATAATGATATAATAAATATACGCATGTATACGAAATTTATTATTAATTTATTTAATTTTAATATAAGTATACATATTAATTTAATCTTTCACTTAAAAATTAAAAGTATTGTTTTGCTGTAAGGACCACTAGGTTGATTATAATAATATCAAATGAAGGACAATGAGAAAAAGAGAAACAAATACAAAAAACGGGGAATTTTTAGTGCATTAAAAATGAGAAGTTTATTTTAATTAAAATGATATTGTGTATAATAAATGCGATGAATTATAATGATATAATAAATAAATGCATACATACGAATATTTATTTAATTTTAATATAAGTATATATTAATTTAATCTTTCACTTAAAAATTAAAAGTATTGTTAATAATAAAAATAATAAAATAGGAACATAGTAATGAAATTTGGATTAAAGGATTATGGTGTCATTTATAATTTCTCGGAGACATTTGTATTTTAAAACACAAAAATATTATGATGTAAAAGATGATGCTATTTGTTTTAAATATAATGTAAAACAACGTGCAGTAATTTGAACTTGCAGATTTGGAAATACATGAGTAAAAATCGAAGAGGTGCAGGTAGGCGCTGACATACCATACTACTAGTAATAATAATAATAAAAAAAAAAGTGAACTATTCCCCACCCTTTTTCTCATTTCTTTTTAGAAAATAATAAAATAAAAAATATGTGTTAGGTGTGGAATAGATAAAATAAGTTTCAGAATTTTTGTGTTACTTTAGTAAATTGGTTTTTAAACTAAAATATGTATTATATAAAATATGTGTTATATGTTTGTATATATTTTTCACTCAAACATAAAACTTTTGTTGGTCTGTTTATTAATTTATTTTTACTTTCTTCTATATTCAATAGAAGAAAGTATTGGATTCGTAAATATTTTCGACCTCGGGTTTTTGATGGATTTACGCGTTTTGAGAGCTATAGAACGCGATTTGACCATTTTTAGAAAATGTCTGTCTGTGTGACAAAATTTTGTGACAACTGTATCTCAGGTACTACTGCACAGAATTTCATACAAATTGGTATGTAGTTACACATTGACATAAATTAGTGCCTATCAACTTTTGGTAAAAATTGTCCAAAAGCTTGCGTTGTCATCCCGCTTTTTCTAAATTTTTAACGTGGTGGTATAGGACAAAATTTTGTATAAATGTGCATAAAGAGAATTATTTTTTAATAATCATTATGAAATTTAAAAGAATTATTTGTAAGAGAGACAGCCAACTGGAAAAAAAAAAAAAAAAAAAAAAAAATGTGTATGTAGGAGCCTCACCTCCCCCCTCTCCCTGGGCGGGGGAAGTCCCCCTTGAGGAGAATAAATTTTCATGATGGCTATGTTTCAGAAATACTCACCAATATCTTTAAAACGAATGGTTGAACCATTGATCTGCGATAATTTAAAATAAAGTTATTAATCTTTTTCATTTTTAACATTTTTTTTTAATGTAATATTGAGAACATGTCTTTTTTTTGGATATTTAGTGTTATACTACTTCTCTAATATAGAAATCATCTGCATTATCATGGAAGATAATTTTTTTAAATAATAATTTTAATATATTATTTTTACTGAGTGAATTTGTATAGGAAAATATAGAAGAAAGCACATGTGGTGGCCACAACATACTAGTTTAAATCTAACTTTATGAAGGTGTTGTTGTTAGGAGTAAGGTCAGTTCACTACACAAAGGTCTTAGACCTGTATGGTATGCACTGTGGGGGGGGGGGGGGGAATTCGTTAAAGCATGAAATTTGCAGTTATTCTATTTTTTGTATTACAGATTCGAATGATAATTTTGATTTACACTATAAAAACAAAAGAAATTTTAGAAATTCCTTTTAATGTTAACCTTTTGAGGAACAGGATCCTCCTAAACTTCTAATCCTTCAAATAATGCTGTAGTTTCAATAGCTAGCCAGGCCAGTAAATTATGTATTTTCCTTATCTAAGAAATTACACCATAAATCAACAAAAAGTTTTGCATTATAAATGGGAAGGAATTTATTTTCTCGATTTTCTGAGTAATTATGAGATCGTGTAAAAGAAAAAAAAAAATACAGGGGGCACCCGGGTTTGAACCGGGGACCTCTCGATCTGCAGTCGAATGCTCTACCACTGAGCTATACCCCCGTTGATCCTTCAAAAAAAATTATGATACAAAATTTTATTTTACATTAAGTTATTCTAACAGTTTTATTTTTAATAAATTGTAATTTTTAACTTAATTTGATGTGCAAAATTCTCTCAAGAAAATACTGCAATAGAGCATTTCTTTTTTGATGTGAATTGTGGGAAGTGACAAACAGTCAAGCTTTAGTAATTTAAGTTTTGCATGTGGTGCCATCTAATGTTTATTTATATAATAATAAGAGTTGGATATTTAGTTTCTAATTAATAATGCTTTGTAGCTCCATGGCGTAATATTTTTCTAATTAAAGTAAAAATAGGGCTGCAAAATAATGAGAATTGATGTAGATAATTTTTCATTAAAAGTATAAAGCTTATAAAAGAAACAAGCAAATCATGTCTCATTTCTCAATTTAGTACCAAAATAAATCAGGTGATGCAATAAAAAAATAAAAAAAAAAAAAAAAAATCATTTTGATATATATAATAAGTAAACGGGAATTATGAATGAAGGATTTATATCCTATGGTAGTGTTTTTAATTATTTATAAAACATATACTAAAGATTAGTCTTATCATCACTCGTAAAATATTTTTATACATGTAAGCAAGGTTTTTGTTGTCAATATTATATACTTTTGACAATACTTTACACATTTTTTTATGGTTTCATTATTAAATATTATTTGTATGATACTGCCATTTTATTAATTTAACCTCGCGACTAAAATAATTACATTTTATATACATTTAAAAAAAAATTCCAACCCGTGTGCCAATTAAGTATTAGTTTTAAAAGGAAATAATTTTTTCCATTAAGTTATTTCCCCTCTTACTGTTATCATTTACCTCTTGACCTTCACATTCAATGAAATAATAGCCATGGCAATTAATAATAAAGATAGTATGGGCTCTAGGACCCAGGACTCCTTAAAAAGACCCAAACAGGTGTTGTTTTAACCAATCCCAGGCCTAAGTTCCTAGAGCAAACAATTGACCTTAAGGGAACACTTCATCTAACGTAACCTTATCCCATGTTTTTCTACGGAGAAATTTGTTTTCAAAATTACTCATTACCTAATGTTTTTTTTTTTTTTTAATTCTGTTTGCACCTTTAGAAAATTCACAACCATTAGATTGATTCCCATTTTTCAAAAATTAACTATTATTATTTTTTTCTTAATATTTCATTTTCAGGCTATAATATGGGTATTTGGTATTTTTGGAGTAAGGCCGATTGACTGCACGTGGGTCCTAGCCGCTGGGAGAGTGTCCTTCGTCGGGGGGGTCTTTCTAAGGGTCTCAGCACGTATTTACGCGAGCTCTGGAGAAAACCACGGAAAACTCCAAAAGGCTAGGGCTATAATATGGGAAAAATGCACTTAGCCAATATTTCGCACTTTAGATCTTTTAAATGAAATATCAAGACTTAAAACTTAAAAGATTAATTTTTGAAATACAGGAATCAATTTACTGATTCTGAATTTTCTAAATGTGAAAACGGAATAAAAAAAAAAAAAAAAAAAAAAAAAAAAACATTAGGTAATCAGTAATTTTGAAAACAAATTTCTCCATGAAATAATATGGAACACGGCTGCCATTCATTTTAGGTGAAAAAAAGGAATACTCTCTTCACCGGGAAGAGAGTATTCCTTTTTTTTCACATTCTTCACATACTGTTAAATAATTATAAATTTACAGTGCTGCCATCTGCAGCTTTTTTACTAAATAAACTATAATAGATATAGAGTTTTCTTCGTTAGTGACCTGAAAATAATTGCACATATAAAAAAGTCTCTTCATTTACTATGTATATTATTTTTATAATACTGAATGGTTTGTTAAAACATAATTTTTAGTATGATTATAATTTCCTAAGGGGGAGAAAGTGTTCCATCTTGACCCTATGCGCCGACGCCTATTTTAAAAATGCCAAATTTAACAAGTTATATAAAAATTTCTTAGCTTTAGTTAAATAATCTTCGATTTTCTTTTAATATAAAATAATCTGGCATGGCACTCACACTACTTTCGCTAACACTACATTATTATTGGCTTATTTATTACACTTTAAGAAGTGTAAGTTGTGAAGTATTGTATTCTTACAATTCGAATACAATACTAGTTTTAGAAACAGTTTTATTTTGGCATATATATATCTGAGGGAGCGAAGTCCTCTCAATCTCTTCGTTTGAATATTGTAGCTGCATATATAACACAATAATTCAGGCTGTTATTAAATAAAGAAAAATATTTTAAATTAAACAGGGAATTTTTGCTTGCACCTTTGTATTTTACATTGAAATTTATTCCACTAATTTTAAGTAGCTCTGTATATTTTACATAAATTATATATACGCACCAAAAAATACACATTAATTTAATACACAGGGAAAAAAAAAAAAAAAAAAAAAAAAAGGCATCGCCCACAACTTGAAATGCACTTCGAGTCATTTCCAATCAAAGCGCTTCAGAATTCCTTTGTATGGCCTAGTAAATGAAAGAGAATTCTTTATCTTACTATATTCTATGTGAAACAAGCTATTGGGATTGTAAAAAATATATGTCGATTTCATTTTGTTTAGGGCAGTCTAAAGATGTTAAACTGTACTTACGAGAAATTTCACCCATAAATGTTATATGTTTGAAAAATATTGCATATCTCTGTAAATGAATCATTTTTGTCTGATGTTAAAAAAAATATCAAGAAACATCCTCATAAGCTGAATTTCCATTTCAGTCTAAATTTTGTTTTTGAGTTGCGTTAACAAGTCTCGCACACATACAAATATTGAGCATAGAGGCACACACGATACAAATTGCTAAAAATTTGATTTTTAGATTCAGGGGACCACAAAACGTGTAAATTTAGCAAAAACATTACTTCTAGAATTAAACTAAAATAATAATAATAATAAGAAGAAGAACATTGATTCGTATCGTATTAATGAAAAGAAATATTTCTAAGCTTTTTTTTTTTTTTTTTAATTTGGTATAATTTATAGTAGTTAAGTATTTTCCTTTATTTCTCCCAATAGAAAAAAAGTATATTCTATAACTTTGGGTAGCTCTGAGTCGTATTGGGTAGCTCTGAGTACCAATGAATCGTATACATACTAGATACAGTGTATCTAAATTTAGCACAGCGAAAACTTTTATAACACAACTTAAAATGCACTTTGAACAATTTTCCACCATAGCATGATTTCATCAAGATTCTTTGGTGTGACCCTGTAAATGAAGAATACTTTTCATACCATATCCTTTGGCTGAGCGGTTCTGCGCTCAAAGCTAGTAGACATGAGGCGCCGGGTTCGGTCCCAGGTCGCGCTCGTCGGCCTAGCTGTTCAGAGTTTTCCGTGGTTTTCTCCAAAACCTACGTAAATACGGTCTAGGATCCCTTAATTTTTCCTGAAATAACCTCGTTATACACGAGTAAGGATATCTAAAATGGATGTATGCAACAATTTTCAAGAAAATCGTTAGAGCCGTTTTTAAGACACCAACTTTTACTAAAACTTGGCATACTCAATTATTGACTGAAAAACAATTATTACATACAAAAGGGTATTTAAAAGGGAATTAATATGGCGAGTTTGAAAAAAAAATCTGTACAGCCATTTTTAAAGGAATGCACTTGAATGCGTTTTCTGTGGACGCTGCATCTCACGAACCAATGAATGAAATTTAACCAAACTTGGTATATAGTTGCACCCTGACATAAACTGGTACTGATTAGATTTGGGGATCAATCGCTCAACAGGAGGCGCTGTGATCGCATTTTTTTTTTTTTTTTTTTTTTTTTTTTTGTAAACTTTTAACATGGCAGTATAGGACAAAATTTCGTATAAATGTGCATAATGAGAGTTATTTTAAACTTGTGATTGTAAAATTAATATGAATTTTTGATAATAGTAGAAGTTAACTAGGAAAATAATTTGTGCACGAGGGGGCATCGGTCCCCCCCCCCCTGGGAGGGAAGTACCCCCTTGGGGGGTAAAGTTTCAAGATGGGCATCTTTCGAGAGGTCTCGTCAATACCTTTAAAAGGAATGGCTGAACTACAAATCTGTGATAATTCCAAACAAAGTGATCGATTTTTTTTTTACTTTTAACAACAACAACAACAAAAAAAAAATTGTATTTTTTTTTTTTTTTAATATTGTTACTGAGGGAATATGTATAGGAAAATACAGAAGAGTCTTGTGGTGGCCACAACATACTAGTTTTCTTTTCGTGCTATTACATATTCCTCTGAAATAATAATGCGATATTAATAAAAAATAGCCTTTTAAGATAAGAAAAGAATAAATAAATAAATAAATAAGATACATTTGTTAACCATTTAATGATACATCTCTTTTATTACTGCCACAATAATTTCGAATTTTCCTTCTGTCTTTTTCTTCGTCTATTATTAGGGCGATAGGAGTCTTGTCAGTTGCTGCTCGTTATTGGATGAGATTCGCTCGGGTTGCTATGGCTACGCGGCAGCCTGCCGTAGCAATTATTGAGTCTCTTCGAGATTCCAATTAAGGCAAAAAGGAGGATTTCCTGAATGTGATAGCTTAACTTGTCGTTGATTTTAATGCAGACTTTATATCTGCTTCAAAATAAGAAATAATATGAGTAACTGAGGCGTTTCTAATAGAAATTTTATTATGCTAGCCATGTAAATGTTACAGTCCGTTTGGCTTTACTAAAAGTTTTCTTAATTTATATAATTCTTTTCCGTGAAAGATATACTTTGTTAAAGCTGCTATCGATTTCCGACTGCCTAATTCCTTATGTAATCATAAATTATTTTATATTATGAATAAATAAATAAATAATAATAAAATAAAAATAAAAATAATTAATTAAATTTACAGGCACATTTATTCAAATACGAAAAATCGTTATTTATGTATATATATATATATATATATATATATATATATATTTTTTTTTTTCTCCTAATAGTAAACGATCTTTGAAAAACGCGAACAAAATCGACATTTTCAAAACATTTCTGGGCATGATGGCTGCTGAAAGGTGGTTCTCAACTAACAATCGCCTAAAATGTATTTTTTTTTTTTTTAAACCTATTTAATTCTTAGTTTTGTTCTAACAAGAAAAAAAATCCCGTGGTTTATTATTATATTTAATAGATTTGTTTTGATGAAAGGTACTGAAATTGTTAATTAACATATTATTATTTAAATAAAGGGTAGAATGTTAAATACATACTATTATAAAAATTGAATTTATTAATATTATTAATTTACATATTTATAACGACAAAATATATTCAGTTTCATACATCTGGAAATATCATGAACAAGCACGCGTAAGAACTTAGCAGACTATCGGTACGTACAAATGTATCATCAAAGGCATGCTCTATGTAAAATGTTAGCATAGGCCATAGGTACTGCAAAACATAAAGAAAAAAAAATGTGCATGTATAATGGAGTTCATTGGCAGAGTATATTGAAGAATAATTGAAGGTATTTTTAAGCATAAAAAAATACTTACAAATGTGTACCTCTCCCCCCCCCCTTCTTCCCCCCCCCCCCCCAAAGAAAAAAGATCTACGAATTAGGTATTGTTTGCAAGTTAAATACGATTTATTTTATTAAGTTTTTTTTTTTTTTTTTTTTTTTTTTTTTAAGATATAAGCGACAGAAGTTAGGTGATCGTAGAAATAAAAATGATTATTAAAAATCAACTAAAACTTTGTAAATTTGAAAAATGAAGTCCCACAAGAGCGAAGTTGTTTATTAGCTACATGTTGTTGGCGAATGTGATGACTGGTATTATTCATAATTGGTGGCGTTACATTTCTTATACCGCAGCCAAATTCACCACATTAGGGAAAACATGGTCGTAATTACATATCACGTTACATATAAACACGTACGATTTTTTGAATTACCAGAAAGACATAATGCAAACGGTTCTTAGCAAATACCAAACTTTTGCCAAGTGAATTAGTGGGAAATAGAAAATTAAACAAATATTTGTACCATGTATTAAAACTAAGTATACGACACAAGGGTGCCAAACGATACATTCATTTTCAGGATAAAAAGAAACCAGATAATTTACATCACAGCATGAGTCTAGCAAGTAATCATATTATTAATGAAACTGTTGATTCAAGTGATTAAATCTGAATAAAAAAGTTTATAGAGATCAGAACACTATATGGTATACTAATAATTCTCGATGTTGAGCAAGCAATGTACTGACTCTATAATTCCATGATTTATTAGATGCCATTATAACAGCTTTTGTTATCCATTATACAGAATCAGTAGACCGAATTTCACCATCAGAAAACTCCGTACGCCTGAAATACAATAATTCTATTGCATCATGCATGCAACTCGTAATATCGTGAAAGGTTTTACACAGCTGGTCACTTCTCTTTCACATCAACTACAGTTATTGATATTGGTATAAAAACATGCTACGCAATCGTTAAAATCGTTATTAAAGAAGGTTGGTTTCCTAAAAGAAAAGAAAGGAAGAAAGAAGTTGAACAGTAAAAAATTTAATTATTATGTGATTTTTTTTTCCCTCTTAAGAAAAAGAAACTTGCAATTTAATTATTTTGTATGAACATAATTAAGATTATATAGATTTTTATTTTTCAATAAAACAGATTTTGAGTATATAACTCCAGAGATTATAATTCTGGAATTCCGGACGATTTCAAATCCTAAAAATTTTAAAAACTTTAACCCGGGAATTTCATACTTGAGAAAAGAGAAACAACTAAAAGAATAATGTCTAAACAATTAATAAATGCAAAATTAAATCAGTTCAAAAATTATAGGACACCTATTTTCTATAGAATTATCGTGAGAGTAAAGCTACTGCAAAGGCTTCGGCTCATGTTTATATCCGGAATTCGTTTTTATGTGCGTATTAGAGACTGTTTAAATCATAAAATAATTCTCAAACAACCCAGTTAAAAGAAGGGGAAAAAAGTTAGTCGCCCATTTCCTCTCTGTAATTATATGTTCAAAATATTCATTAGAAATCTTTTATTTGATAATTATTAAATACAAATCCATGATTTCATTTATATTGTCTTATGCACACCTTACTGGAGATTGCTTGTGATTCTTTATATAGCAGATAAAGGCTTTTACTTATGTTTTGTGACAGAAAAGTATAAATATCTAATCATGCAAACAATTTAAACTGCAATCCTCTTAGCTGATAAGATATTGTTATTCACTATAACAATAATAAAAAATATGAATATCTATTTTACTTTCTTTTATCCATATAAAGATTGAGAAAATATTGTTTTCAAATTTTCGAAATTGAGTTTTTGCTACATTCGGTTTTGAAATCGCTGAATCAGAAAATGAATTTTTTAGCGATTGGTCTGTGTGAGAGAGTCTTCTACGTAATTATACATGGTAACTATACTGAATGTCTATTTTCGGTATGCTTGGTAAAATAAATAAATAAATAAATAAGCTAATATTCAACGGAAGTTAAGAAAAGTTTAGCAAAATAACTAAAATATAGCTCATTCTTTTGTTAATAATTTGCTCAATTTTGACTGTATTCATATGAACCTTTTAGATAATTTGACTGTAGCTTTCAGGGTTCTAATTAATATATATATATATATATATAGATAGATAGAGAGAGAGAGAGAGAGATAGATAGATAGATATACTATAAATATACTTATCTCAGCGAAAATTAAGCGTATGCATTCTAATGTTTCAGAATAATGTTTCTCTTCGCCAATTTTTCTGCAAGTTTTGTAAAATTTTGGTGAAATCCATCCATAACCAAAAAACCAAATAATTAAATAATAATAATAATAATATGTTTAAATAATGGTGCGGTCCCCCCCCCCCCCAAAAAAAAAAATAAATAAATAAAAAAAATAAAAAAATAAATAAAATAAATATAAATAAATAAATAAATAATAATAATAATATATTGTACTATTGTACATAGTAAGTGAAATCATATACTAATGTTACAGGCCATTTGTAACTTTCTATGATACAAAGTAATCCAAAGAATTTGTGCTTTTCCTCAATTCATGATTGAGCCGCTAATTGCATTCGTGATTAAATCAGTAATGAAAAGTGTTAGTTTATCAATAATCATTGTGTTGTGTTTCTGCCGCCATTTCTCAAATCAAGATCGTCAAATTTCACTAATTGACGGCAGAATATTTTAATTTCTTAAAAAGCATAAGAATCAATCAATAATAATAATAATATAAAAAAAAATAGTTCGAGAAATAAGAATAAAAAGTCAGTTCTTTCATACAATGAGTCACTGAATGTTCACAATAGTAAAAAGTAATTTAGTTTACAATTCATTGCATGCCTGAAATTCAAGGCCACTTCGTCCAGTATTTTTTTTTTTTTTTTTCAATTAGCAACCTGTATTTATAAGAAATTTTATTATTTGCTGACAAATTAAAATTTTTTAAAATTCGATACAACAACGCCACTTGTCGAGCGATATGCATCAAAAGGTAATCAGCACCAATATAAGGAGCGTAGGTACTATCGATCAGCTCCGATTAAGAGCGGACAATAACTAATCTCGCCGGCAGTCTTCGGCCATGTTATTCTATGGGAAAATTTGATTACATAATTACTCATTACCTAATGTATATTTTCCAATTCTGTTTTCATATTTAGAAAATTCATAAGCGTTCAATTAGTATACTTGCTTTCCAAAAATTGATTTTTTAAAATTTTAGTATTTCATTTTGCGACTAGAAAATGAGAAAAATGCATTTTGTGAAAAATCGCATTTTTGAACTCAAAATTAAAATGTAAAAATTAAAAAAAATGAATTTTTCAAAAATGAGTACTCATTTAACGGTTATGAATTTTCTGACTGCGAAAACAGAATTTAAAAATATACATTAGGTAATGTGTAATTGTCGCAATTAAATATTTCTGGTGGGGTACCACAGTTTCTACTACACCGAATAAGCTATGTGTCAAATCTTCTTTACTTATGCATTCGTATTCCATTTCATTTAACGCAAATGTTGACAAATAGGACTTGCTGCTGCCAGAATCAAATAATATCCTGATGTATTTCATTTTATTTCCCTTTCTAAGACGAACAATCAGAGTTTGCAAAAGAACTTATTGAGTACTGGTTTTATTTGCTAAAACAGTGTCTTTCTTATTTTCAGCATTTAAATTTTAAAATTGCTGAGATTTAATTCGATGTTCTTGATCGCTTTTCCCAGGGCACATTATCTTGAAATGAATTTTTCCGCAATCACAGGCCGGTATCTTCGTTTTGCGAAATCGGGATAAATGTTTCTATGCAGCTAAACATTTAAAACAAGCACCTTTTTTCATCAATATTTGCTTTTAATCATCATAAGATAAACTCTCTGCAGGTACCTTTTAAAAGCAAAAAATCAGTGAATTTTTTTTTTTTTTTTTTTTTTTCCCCCGCTAAAAATAGGGTTTGACGTCTGTAGTATAACTGAGAAAAAACTGAAGCGATTTGATCATTATAAGTGTCGTGAAAACGCTTTTAAATATTTCCACACGATCCCTTTAAATGCCATGCTCACCTTCTTAATTATATATTGTTTCGCCATTTTGATATGTATCTGACAGCTTTGAGACCTAGTTACAATGGCTTTCTACTCGGTTGATCCATATTACAGGAATGTAGAGAAACAAGTGCACAATATTTTGTAGACATAACACATCACAAACATCCATGCCCTACTAGGATTCGAAGCTGGGACCTGAAGGTCTAGAGAAGGCAGCGCCCTACCGACTGAACCACCATAAGCCGGCTTATATTGTTTCTCTTGTAGTTTACCCTAACGATTTACGATTTGCAAAAATACGACGAAGAAACACAGGATTAAGGATAACTGTAACTGTTTCTATGACTAGAATTTTTTTTTCTTTTTAAATACCAGTTTTGCTTGCGTTTCGTTCGACATTTTTTCATGAATTCATGATCTTAAACTTCTACAGATTTTTAAATGCTGAAACTTCTACACATATTTAAGAAAATACTTAGTGTGAAAATACTTTTTGTAAATTTTTACGTTGACATACATATTGTAACTTTTTTTCTCAAAGAAACGAATTAACAAATTTAAAAATACTTCCCTTAAGTTATAACATACTTTTATGAGTACAACAAAAATATTTAGTGACACAATATAGAAAACTGTAGAAGAAGAAGAAGAAGAAGAAGAAAAAATTATTATTATTATTAAATTTTTAAATTCTTATTTATGCAATTCCTGTTTTTCCTGATTTGTCCATTGCGCAGCACTAGTGCGATGTAAAACTCAACCAACCAACCAACCAGTTTTTCCTGTAAAAAATATTTTGTTTACTAATAACACCTAATAATATACATATAAGATAAGTAAAAATTTTTAAATAAAAAAATATTGAAAAAGGTCCCCTTAGTCCCCCCTAGGTCCCCTTAAGTCGAAGTTCAACAATATGTTAAATTTCGTCCATTGGTTCGTGAGATACAGCGTCCACAAAATTTTAGATACACACACAGACAAATAGTTTTTAAAAATAGTCAAATCATCTTCAGGACATCACAAAACGTTTAAATCCATCAAAAACTGGAGCTCAGAAAATTTCATGATTCCAATGCTGTTTTCTCTGATTATGGAATAAAGAGGGGAAAAAAAAAAAAAAAAATGATAAATAAAAATATAAATAAAACTCGTAGTTTTGAAGTTTTATAAAATTTAAAACTTACAGGGAGTACTTTAAAGTAACTCTTAAAGTTCTTTCTGCAAAATGTTTTTTTTATTTTTTCCCCTCGATTTTAGATTATTATAATTTAACAACATATTCCAAACATATTTGCATATTAATAAGAAAGCACCACAGAACTGGTGTTTTAAAGTAATAATTACAAAACTGAATAAACACCATAAAATGCAATAAACTCGCAACAGTTGTTTTGGGTCGAAAGAACACACGACCCTTCGTCAGGCGAACAAAGTAAGCACGAGTGCTGCAGTCAAAGCAATATAGAAAACTGTATAATATATATGTCAGTGCGTTGCCGCTTTGACTGCAGCGCTCATGCTTACTTTGTTCGCCTGACGAAGGGTCGTGTGTTCTTTCGACTCGAAACAATTATTGCAAGTTTGTTGCATTTTATGGTGTTTATTTAAAGTTTTGTATTTAATATTTGCGTATTATTTTGTAGAATCATTGATAAGTTAATTAAAAAAAATATTTTTATGTTTGAAAGTAAAAAAAAATGAATGAAATTTCAGCATTCAAACATAAAAATATTTAAAAAAAATTAACTTACTAAGGAATCCATAAAATAATAGTCATGTTCAAGTCGAGGAAAAAAAAAAATTATAAATTAATTAGCAATCTGGTTGACGAATGCACGTTATTCAACAAATGTTCTAGAAACAGTTCATTAAAACTGCCATTAATATCGAAAGAGTCCAAAAAAAACTGTCACTCGCACCACAAAAGTCAAGACAATAAAGCCAAGATAATACACCACAAAGCTAAAATATAGCTGATTCAATAACAATGATCAAACGCTGGTAGCACAGTCTCTCAGCACAAATTTCTGAAGCGCTCAGCAGAATTTCGTAACACAACTGAGCTTATTTCGAAAAGATACTTCTCCCTTTTATATAGTCTTGGAGATGAGATGGTGAATTTTCAAGTCAGTTCTATGTGCCAGAACACAGCGAACCAATTCGAAAAAATTACAGAACTCTGGTTCTATTGCGCACAGAACCTTCCAAATTTTGTTCCATCGGCAGTTTAACCCCATGTTATTCTATGGAGAAATTAATTTTATAAATTACTCATTACCTAATGCATTTTTTGAAATTCCGTTTTCACATCTGGAAAATTCATAACCGTTACAATGCTTTTCGTTTTCTAAAAAAATATTTTTAAAATTTTACGAGGATGTTTCAAAAAGTAAGGTAACAAGTCCATTCAGAGTAAACTTTTATTCAGGAACTGAAAAATATATACAATGTAGGAGGGCACAGGTACATATTACTTGTCTACATAATCATCATACTTATCGAGGCATTTGTTCCATCGGTACACCAAACCGTCAAAACCGGCATCGAAGAAATCAGCGTCAAGGTTGTGCAACAACGTCAAGATGGCTTGCTGAACCTCAGCATCGGTTCTGAAATGCTGACCTTTCAAATGTGTCTTTAAAGGCCCGAAAAGATGGAAATCACTTGGTTGCGAAGTCGGGACTGTAAAGAAGGTGGTCCAATACCTCCCTCCAACAAATCGCGCATAGTTGTGGCCGTATGCGCTTGGGCATTGCCATGCAACAGCACGATGCCTGTTGTGAGCAATTCCGTCTTCCGACAGCCCAATTGCTTATGCACAATATTGTGTGCACAGCCAATGGAGATATTGAGTTCTTGGACAATTTTACTTGTTAGAGTAATACGACGATCACCTTGAACCAAAGCTTCGGCACGGCAAATATTGTCATCTGCGATGGACCTGCTTGGTCGCCCTGTTCTTTCTTCATCTCGCACATCTGTTCTGCCTTTCATTCCATAAACCAAAACCACACCTGTTTTCGTGACATAACACTTGTACCGTACACTTCTACCAATTGTCGATGAATTTCGGCTGGAGAATTTTCCTTTAAATGCAAAACCCTTATCACATTTCTTATTTCCTTCGCGGATCATGTTTCCGTCAACGCATCCATCTTCTAACTGAGATTTTGTCATGTTACTGGACAACCAGCTCCATTTACCGGCATTGTTTGATTCCCGTGATCGTCTTCATTATCTTCAGAGTGATTTTTTTTTTCATACTGATAAAGAGTTCTTGTTACCTTACTTTTTGAAACCCCTACGCATTTTGAAGCCATAAAGTGCAGAAAATACACTTAGTTATTTTTTCGCATTTTACAAGCTTTAAAGTAAAATATTAAAAAAAAAAAAATATTTTTTGAAAAACGAGGACTGGTTAAGAATTTGCTAAACGTGAAAACGGAATTAAAAAAAAAAAAAAAAAAACTACATTAGATAATGAGTTATTTCAAACAAATTTCTTTATAAATGGGGTTAGACTGCCAGTCGAAGCTCCTAAGCTTGTTGACAGCCAAAGCTCCCGTTATTCTTTGGAGAAATTTGTTTTCATAATTACTCATTAGGGGCCATCCATAAATGATGTCACGCTTGGAGGGGGGGGGGGGGAGAAGGTTCATGAAATTGTGACACTTTGTGACAAGGGAGGGGTGGGGGGGGGGGTAACAAAAAGTGTGACATCACATATTTCAGTTAAAATACAAACATTTATATTCAGCAGATGGAATTTTGAAGTTATTTTAAAATTATCAAAGATTAAAGATATTTTTTTAATTTGGGTAAAAGTAACTTTATCCTGTGATTCCCCCTCCCCTCATACATTATTTTCTTTCAGAAAAAAGCATTGAGAGTATGTTTTTAGTATATGATAGCAATAGAAAATCTTTACTTAGAAGAAAACCTTCCCTTCTCACACTCTTGAAATGTCCAACAATATATTTTCACTTTAACTAAATATATTTTTCATATAATATTTAGTGCTTATGAATTACAGATTTGTCTTTGAATAGTTTAAAGCATTATAAAATGTGAATCTTTAATAAATTTTCCATAAGATGAACTTTTTTGCTGGATTTGGCGACTTTGTTAAATGGAGGTACGACTGTATATTAAATTTTATTCAGTTTTCCAAAATACTACTGTTTTCAATTGCTGTTTTCGTGTTTTCTATGAATACTTTACAACTGTTCTATATTAATTTGGATTTTTTTTGTAAACCTTACTGTTAGTTCATACAAAATAACTACTCATATCATTATTATGGTTATATTTACAGATGTCATTAAGATCCATAGTCAACATTTAAAAATAAAACTTGAAATATGATCTATAGTCGAATATTTTGTTTCTGAACTTCAAGTAATTATTTATGTATGTCATGTTATGTTCCGTGACATGTGACAAGGGGGGGGGGTATATTGAAACGTGACACTTGGTGACAAAGGGGGGGGGGGTATATTGAAACGTGACACTTGGTGACAAAGGGGGGGGGGAGGGGGTCCAAAAATCTGAAAAAAAGTGTGACATCATTTATGGACAGCCCCTTACGTAATATTTTCTTTCTTTCTTTTTTCCGTTTTCTCATTCAGAAAATTCACTACTGTCAAATTATTATTATTGTGTTAAAAAGAGCGAAAAATTAACTAAGATTATTTTTCGCATTTTCCAGCTACTTGTGTTCCAAAAATTTATTTTGAACATTTAATTTTCTAGCTGAAAAATGCGAAAAATGCCCTTAATTAATTTTTCGTTTTTTTTAAAACTCAAAAATAGTACATTAAATTTTTTTTGCAAAAATAAATAAATAAATATATGAAAATAAATAAAATAAAATTTTTAATTTGACGGTTGTAAATTTTTTTAATGTTGGAGGAAAAAAGAACATTAAGGAATGTGGAAACAAATTTCCCCATTGAATGATATGAGCTTTGGCCGCCGGTGAGGCTAGGCATCATACGCTCTAGGGCCCGCTTTACTCACCACCGCCGGAAGCCGAAACTAATGTTATTCTATGGAAAAATTTTCGTTACAAATAACTTATTAACTAATACACATTTTTAAATTCTGTTTTCACATTCTGAAAATTCCCAGCTGTTAAATTGACGGACCTTTTTTAAAAAATTATTATTATTATTATTATTTTATATTTTATTTTGAAGCTGCAAAATACGAATTTTCAATACGTGAATTTTTTTTCATTTTGTAATTTCAAAATAAAATATTAAAAATTAAAAAAAATGCATTTCTAAAAAAGGTCCGTCAATTTAACAGTTGGGAATTTTCTGAATGCGAAAACAGAATTTAAAAATATGCATTAGTTAATGAGTTATTTGTAAAGAAAATTTCCCCATAGAATAGCATTGGCTGGGGCTTCCGGCGACAGTAAGTGAAGAGGGCCGTTAAACGATCATTTTTAATTAAATTTAGTCGCCAAGTCACTAAACTGGTTAGCAAGTTTGTCGACAGTGCTCTCCTAGCTTTCCTTCCTGAAACAACTTTTTTTACCCTTTTGCCTGTAAAACTATCTTTTCTGCAACAGAAGATTAGTTGCAGAAAAATAGTTCAAACGCTTTACAAAAATGTACTTTTGAAAAAAACGAAAAAGTTGTAGTAAAAAAAAAAAAAAAAAAAGTAACCAATAGATGACATTGACGCATACTTTATGAAGCAGATGTATATAAAGTTTACAGTAAAAGACAATGAACAGAAAGGCAATAATAACACAAATCTATATCCTATCAATTTTTCATCAAGCTTCGGTATCCCTGGACGAAATATATAGTCTTTTCTCGTCGTGAGTCTTTTTGCCGTGCGAAATTTTTGCAATGCGGTGATTGTGGATTCATCATTCTTTTATGAGTTTAACTAACATTTATAGATGGTAACACTCGTATATATAAATTTTTTTTGTGTGTGCCTCTGCATGATTACAGTCAATCGGATAATTAAAAAAAGATAACAGAATTATTTTGTATAGACTTGTAGATTATTTATTAAGCCTGCAGTGGCTGCTCGCCATTAAATGCCAGAGGGGCACGGCTCCACTTAGTTTTTTTTTTTTTTTTTTTTTTTTTTTTTACGATAATATATATATATATATATATATATATATATATATATATATATATTCGTTATTTCATTCTTTTTCTTATTTTATTGTAACTGTTCAAAAACATATATACAAAATACCATCCTATATCCTTTTTTTCTTAATCTGTTTCTCACTATCGTTTATTTATCAATATATTCTTTTCAAGTGTCATAAATCACTTAATGATTCACCCAACCAAGGCTGACAAAAAAAAAAAAAAAAAAAAAAAAAAAAACATTGTAACGGCCCAATTTGGCGGGTTCATTTGTACAGTATTTATTCTATTAGAACAGCGGTTTGACAGATTTGGAGACGAACTCCTTTATCAGTATAAGCACGCCATAATTTATCGTTGGTAGGACACAGGGACTAGAATAAAACTATAGGGGAAAACTGTCTTTTCGAAAATATGTTAACCTGGATAAAACTTGGCGCTTTTTGCGTTTCTTTTATTTATATGATTTTTCGGTGCATTTTTTTAAACTTACATATGATAGTTTTAAATTCTAGTGTTTAAAAATGAATTCTCTTTCTTGATAATTAAAAATATTTTTCTAGATTAGCGTTTGAGGTAAAAGCTCTTAATTAAGAATTTGAGACCTTTCTGTCTGAAGCATTTTGAATTTAAATGAAAAAATGGAAAGAAAATGTTCAACTGCGATATTTTTCTTCAGATTGGTATACTATAACTTTTATGCAAATAAACTATAATTTTTTTTTTTTAAATAAATAATGGATTTATGTGGATATATGGATTAACTATCTGTATGAAAACGGTGTTTATTTTTATTATTATTATTATATTTTTTTAATACAATTTGATATGATGTTTTTATTATTATTATTATTTAAAGACGATAGATCGTCTTTATTTCTTTATTACATCCTTAAAAAAAATAAAAACTCTATTTTTGTTTTATTTTATTTAAGAATCAGTCTTTAATTCTCAACAAACATTATGCATAAAAACAACATGAAATTGTGTCAAAAAGTAAGAATTTTATAATCATAATTAAAAAATTTTTAAACGACATTTTTCAATGAAATATCAAACTGCGTTTTCTCTAAATGCATATTTTTATAATTTTACGCATGTAAATTCGAAACTCGTAAGAATAAGAGTATTTAATTTTAAATAGATATTTTTTAGATCATTTTCTCTTAATTGAATCAGAAATCAAGAAATTTAATTTAAATTGTTTAAAATTAAGCTCTTAAAGTGAGAAACATGGTAGTTTTCTAATATGTATTTTCATTACATCATTCATGACTTTCTAAATTTCAATATAACTTCTTATAAATTTATTAAGGTTTATTTTATTTATTTTTTAAGATAAGGAACATGAATATAACAATTGAAATGTTTATAAATGATTTAGGGGTATAATTCGTGCAAGCTAAAAAAAAAAAAAAAAAAAAAAAAAGAAAAAATTACACGTAAAGTGTAGAGAAAATTAAGTTCAGTTTTTAATGGCATGTAGTGTTAGGGTTAAAGCCAGTTGACTAAAAGATATGGGTGGGTCCTAGATATGGGTGGAGTATTTCCCCTAGGAAGTTTTTCTAAGTAATACCTAGTTCGTATTTATGCGAGTTTCGGGAAAACTCCAAACGTATATATCGACGAAAGCCACATAGTATAGAATTCGGCAATTCCTATCTACCATCTTCCAGATATTTAAATTTTGATATTCCATTGATCAGAAAACTGCAGAATTTTGCAAGTGAAGTCGTAAAACATTAATTTCTGATTTACGGAGGTTTTTTTTTTTTTTTTTTTTTTCATAATGTTAAATTTAAGATTTGCTATTAAAAAAAAAAAAAAAATCCAAAAATTTACGCTTTATATTCCTCTTAAATATTGTTTGTTTTTATGTCTGAACAATGAATATTATTAATATTAAATTACACACCATACGATGGGTCGGGCCCCACCTGAAAAAATTTGCACGTGCCGCCACTGAGCCTATGTATACTATTTTTTACAGCATCCATGCTTTTAAACAGCTACATGGCTTAAGAATATTTATATCAATTACCAAGTCATCGGATGATTTTTGAGACCGCGCATATATGCAAGAGAGACACCAAAAACCACCGCATTGTAGAATGTAAAAAACAAAATGTTTAAACGGGGGTTAAAAAATTCATTAAAATATCATGAAGGAAAAAACTGGCAATCACAGGCCTGGGGGGGGGAAATAAATAAATAAATAAAACTAACACCACTTAGAAAATGCAGGAAAAATGATCACGAAAAAGCCAAAACTGGTAATGGTGGGCCCGGGTTTTTTGTGATAGGGCTTGTTACGTCTTGTCCCAAAAAACTTTGATTCTCAATGAGGTTATTTCCTCCACTGACGTCTCAGTAATTATACATATTTCATTTCATTTTATTTATTGATTTACTTCCCTTAACTACTTCCGAAAATTTTCGCTATCTAAAATTTGCTGGACCTATTTTGTTTTATTCATAAAATTTGATTTGCTTTTTATCAAGATTAATGATGGTCAACATTATATGGTGGACTGTATATATGTGGATGCTCAAAGCACATATGTCTGTTATTTACATTGTTTTTCGGAAGATTAAGGTACGAGCTCTATATTTGGAAGGCATAAATGTATTTCAAAACAAAATTTCACAGTTAATAGTAAAGAAGTATTTCTTTTCAATGTAAATGATTGGACAGATTGTTTATCATTATTTCTCACAAGGAACATTCACGATTTGTGACACACTGATCGTAACCAAATTTTACAGGTAGTTAAGGGCACGAAGGTATGCACTCCCACCAATTTATAAAACGGCAAACGCTTCTTCAGAACAGAGATATTGGTGTTCAAAGTTGGAACAATTTTTTTTATAATATTGTATAACGTCATTCAATTTATCTATTTGGCTTTTTCTATCCCCCTCCCCCACCAAACACTTGCTGTTGAATTGTTTATTTAAATTATATCTTAGATTGCTTGCAAGAAGGAATGTAGACTTATATGTTTATAAAATTCTACCGAAATAGACATGAAAATATCCAACTGCATGATACGATCCATATTACCATGTTATATAATAAAATAAGAATTAAATAAACTATTAAAAATTGTAATTGAAATTTTTCTTATACAAAAACACAATGTTGTTTTTCAAATCTTAAAAAAAAAAAAAAAAAAAAAAAAAAGAATTCCAGAGCAAGAAAAATATGCATGTGCAGACGATTCAAAAATACAGTTTGAATAAATAAATCAATAGCGCGTGTTTAATGCATAGATATAGTAATAATATATTGATCATTGGGGAGAAAAAAGTGATTCCTTTTCACTTGGGAAAAGACGGCGATTTATATACGGAGGATAATTTTTTCAAAATAAAAATTTTAATAAATTATTTTTACTGGGTGAATTTGCATAGAAAAATGTAGAAGAAAGTCATGTGGTGGCCGCAATATACTAGTTTATTTCGTTTTTCAAGATGGTGAGGATCCTTTAGATCATTAGAAAGACTTCTACGGAGGGCATTTCACCTAGAACTCTCGTGTGATCTGTTGTTTTAGCCCACACACCATCATCATCGTTTTACTTTCCGAACATACATATGTAAGGAAAGTATTGTACTCATTTCAAAAATCTGACTTTGAGATTTTGGTGTTTCTACACGTTTTGAGGTTTCCCTGAGTTCATATGTAGTACTTTTACGATGATGTATGCATGCATGTGAGTGAACATGATAGCGTCTAAACGCTTCATTCGAGTACGTTATAAATCACGAACCCTATTGAATTTTGTGAATTTAGTTTTTTTTACAAGGACACAGAAACATTCTTTATCATTATGGCCTATGGGTCCAAATTTTTTGAAATGCGATTGCGTCTAAATGCCTTATTCGAATGATTTGAAAGTTGGTACGTACTTTATAGGGCACCGTATCACAAACTTTATAGATTTTGGTGAATTTACAGTTAGGCATTTACAGTTTTTTTACAGGTACACAAAGAAGAATTCTTTATCATTATGGTTTAATATGGGCCCAAATTTTTAAAAGTGCTACAGCGTGTAAACACCCAATTCGATTAATCTGAAAATTTGTACACATGTTATAGGTTACCGTTACACATAGTGCATAGATTTTTGTGAATCTAGCACGGTTAATGTTTTTACAGGGACACAACGAGAAATTCTTTTTTATTATGAGGGACTTAAATTCTTTAAAGTGCGATACCGTCTAAATGTCCATTCGATTCAGTTGAAAATTTATATACATGACACACGTTATGGATCACCGTCACACTAACTGTATAATATTTGGACAATATAACACATATAGTTTTTTTACAGGGACACAAAGAAAAATTCTTTATCATTGTGGCTAATGAGCTCAGGTTATTTAGAGTGCGATAGCTTCTAAACGCCTCATCCGAATGAGCTGAAAATTTATATTCACATTGTAAGTCACCGTCGCATGAACTGTATAGATTTTGGTGAGTCTAAAACTTATCGAGTTTTACAGGAACGCAAAATAAATTTATTTATCATTGATCTATGGGCTGAAATTATTTGAAGGGCAATAGCGTTAATTTAAACAACATACTATATAGAGAAAACTTATTCAAATACCCTAATAAAATTTTCTCTTTTGTTTTTAACGACTTTTCTTACTTTAATTTATGTATACAACCGTTACTTAATGTTCGGAAAGTCGAGTGAAGTCACTCCAGATTTTTTTTTCCTTTTTACATTATTTTTATTCGTATAACATAGCATTGGTTCATGTGCTCAGAAATAAAATAAAATAAAATAATAATAAATAAACAAATAAATAAAATAAAGGATTATAGTATCAATATTGTGTTCCAAACTGAACTTTTTTCTGTTGGAATTAAAGTGTATACAAATGGAATATGAACTACATTTTAAGACTAAAAAATAAATATAAATAAATAAATAAATAAAATAAAATAAATAAATAAAACAGTAAATAAGTTTTAGAATGTCGAAAATATTTGTTTCTGATAATATTTTTTAAAGAAAACATGATGCAAATAATATACATATATAATCTTCAAAAATAGTATTGTTTGCATATATTTTCTTTTTTACGAAACAATTAAATAGAATACAAAAAGCTGATACAGGGGGCACCCGGGTTTGAACCGGGGACCTCTCGATCTGCAGTCGAATGCTCTACCACTGAGCTATACCCCCGATGACCTCTTTTACGGCATAAGTGTCCAGATATATCTTAAACATATTGACGCATATATCTTTTGTAAAGTTTTTTTTTTTTTTTTTTTTTTTGTAAAATAATCACAATTTTAATAATGGAATATTTATGTGTTATGTTGTATCTGCTCTCTCTCGATTTAATTTGCTTGTGGATATATCTGCAGTAATCTGTCATTCATTTAAATAATTTGAAGGAAATAACTAAACAAGGAAATTCTTCAGCCTATAAAATGATTGAATTTCTAGAAATTTAACTCTTAATGTCTTAATTATTCAATAAAATAAACGTTTCCTTTTCTTTGTAATAGTTAAAATATACCACATAGGAAATGTTGTCTCTAGTTGTCACCAGATGGCAGTAGTATAAAGCATATGATTTGGAGGACGGAAATGCCAGTTTTGATTGCAGGCTAATATTTCTTTCTTGTTTCAGTAAACTGATTGAGAGATACAAGGGTAGGGGGAAACGAATCCGTTTATAAGGATTGACTTTCGAAAGAAAACGAAAAAAAAAAAAAAAAAGAAAGAAAAAGAAAAAGTCGGCAAATAAAAGCAGTGAAAGGCTTTTTTTTTTTTTAATTCTCCTCACATTATTATTTTTTTCTTTCCCACAAATTTCATCTCTCTCTCTCTCTCTCTCTTTTTAATCTTTTGTAAGCATAGTTGTAAAATGATTCTGTGTCCACTTTTTTTTTTTTTTTTTTTTTTTTTTTTTTGTGGGGGGGTGGGGGGGCATGTTTATTTTTCTTAACTTTATCTGGTGTGCTAATGATGTACAAAATGTATAAAAGATTTAAATTTAGGATTTAAAAAAGAATGTCATATACGTATATATTTTTCTTACTTTAAAGGCTACCAAAAGGGTTACAAAAAAAGTTTTATCAAAAATATTGAAAAAAAATGGTTTAGATTTATTTAGTTTTAGATTATATCAAAGTAATTTTTCTTTACAATTATTTGAAATAAAGCTTCATAGTTAATTGAAATTATTTATGCTTCAAATGAATCATATATTTTTCCAAAGAAAATAGGACGTAATTTCGCAGTTAGGCTTATTGTTCAAAACGTGAGAGGTAAAAATTAACAATCTAAGATTTTAAAACAGTTTTGTTTAAAATTAGTTGATAAAAAGTAATTAATAATTTCTTAAACCCACACAACCTAAATAACTTATTCAGATAAATAAAAATAATAACAATAATTTACTTTCATATATAACTGATATATACTGCTTCTTCTCCTTCTAATTATTATTTTATTTCTTCTGTTAATCTTTGATCATACTTGTTATAATGATATCATTCGCCAATATTTTAAAAACAATTCAAATAAACTTTTAAAGTATATTTTGCCTTTATTTCCGTATGTGGTTCTTTGTTCATTCATTTACATCTTCCTACTCTGTTGTTTGATCATTTGTAATGATGATATATATACAGTCGAACCTCGTTAACGTGAACACTGTTAACTAAACTACTTTTAACATGAACTGTTACCGCAATCCCCGTCAAAATGAAGATTAGTTTAGTTACATGAAGATTAGTTACTGATTGCATGAACTACTGATAACATGAACAGATTTTTTATCCCCCTTGAGATTCACGTTAACGAGGTTCGACTGTATATGTATATATATATATATATATATATATAGAAAACCTTTTCAAACATTGCAGAAGATGAAACCAAGAATCACGTGAAGAACTAGAAAGAACGTGAATAAAGATTTCTGAAAAATTAAGCATCCTTTAATGAATACATACAACATCAATACTTTTTTTTCAAGGGCATAGATTAAATATTACATGCAAATTGGGTGTTATTTCTGTCATACTATATGCAATGTGCAAAAAATTTACAGTATGCTATGCTATGCCCAATAACACCCAAAGGACATGTAATTAATGTCAAACTCAATACGAAAAAGGAAAAACGAAAAACAAACATACTTTTAATTACTACAAACAACAATATTACTTAAAAAATAAAATTATTCCTAAGAATAAATAATAAAACCAAAATTATTACTTACGATTGCAAAAATCGCTGATCCCACCTCAAACATACCAGCGTAGCCACGCGGCTAAATAGAGTTAAATTCGCAGTGAGATGTAGAGTGATAATTAACTTCTATACTATTAAGTTGAAAATAAAATTTAAAATATAAATGTTTCTGCTAATGATATTAACAACTAAACCATAAAAATTAAATTTGATTAAATTTATACACACATTAGAACTATTAACTGCTATTTTTTTTTTTTTTAATACCATTTAATTTATTTATTAACTAGCAGGCTTTGTCTGCTTCGCTGGGCACTATTTAAATGACTTGTCAAAATTCCATCTTATCATTATTAATAACCTACGTTAAAGTTCCCGCTGTGTTCGTTAGAGGTTTTCCCCGCAAGATACGCCATAAAGAAACTGAAGTTTCAACACTAAGAAAATTCTTCAGAAAGATAAATATTTCACTTTTGTAAGAGATGAAATTTTTTAGATATCTATATAATATTTCTCTAACGTGAACCAATTTCGATTATATTTTGTAGAAACGATACGATAGTGACAATAAATTACGCGAGGATAAAAAATAATATACAAGTAATATTTAAACCCTCGAACTCAGTTCTGTGATCTAATAGAATAAAATTTTAAAAAATGACGACATTTGTTTTATTAGATAATTTTAAAGAAAAATTTATTTTTAAAAGTTGCATCTTTACAATCCGCGTTTGTAATGATCGATAGATGGCGCTCTCTGAACACTGCAGTTGTTAGTAAATATAACAGCCACGTGTAATTATTATTCTTTCTCCGCCATTTCATCATGGAAAGTCGATTGCATAATATGAGGATATGCAGTGGTGTGATAATTTCACCTTAGCCCACCAGAGGGCGAGCATTTCATTACAATCGCGGATCCTTGCAAGCACCATTATAAACCCAGCAATACTTTAAAGATATAAACAAAATATGAACCTTTCCATAAACTTATTGAAAAACGCAAAAATAAAAAGTATCATCAAAATAGGTACTAAGTGTTTTTAACAAAAATACGTGCCAAACTGAATAAATAATAAAAATATACAATAAAAGAGGTCTCGCCAAAATGGCGGCGAAAATTTAAAAATCTCCATAGGGGTTCTTTATTAAAAGCTGTCTTGATTGGGAAAATATGAAAACTGGGTAATCGAACATGAATTTTATTTTGAACCTTTTCTTCGAATTATCTGGTTTAACTATCATTAGCGTTTCATCCCACAAAAATAAATAATAATTTGGCTTCTGGTGAATTAAAATTTTAATTGAATGGTGAAATTGGCATAAGACTTATAAATTTCAAATTTTAAAAAAGAAAAAAAAAAAAAAGAAAGAAGAAACTGCGAAAATTTCGCATGGGTTTGCTAGTTCAAATTATTTTTTAAAGTATCTGAGATCATATTCTTAGTTATTTGTTTTTGTATAAATATTTGTTAAGCCATAAATTTCAAAAGTCTCGAAAGCTTTTTAAAATATTTTGAACATTTAAAAAATTTCATCCCTTGCAAAAGTAAAATATTTATCTTTTTCTAGAATTTTCTTAGTGTTGAAACTTCCGTTTCTTTAGCGAGTTTTTGCAAGAATAAATTTTTATTTTACTCTTTTTAGGGCTTCACTACAAAGAGCTTCTACTGTTAAAAAATGTTTTTTCTAAACATAAATTTTTATTTTTTGCTTTTTAGTTACAAGAAAAAAGCTTCTAAAAAAAAAAAACTAATGAAAAATTCTCATGATACTGTATAGATATTAAATGATTTTCTTTTCTTTTCTTTTCTTTTCTTTTTTTTTTTTTTTTTTTTTAAATCAATTGACATCTTTCTATTAATTATCTCCCAAAATTAACTCATCACGCTCTTGGAGGATATAACCCACGACAGTTGCATCATCAGTATAACACTCTAATCAAAAGTCATTACAACATGCCAGAGTAATCTAAAAAACATATATAAAAAAAAAGAATATTGTTCTCGAATGCTTTTTAAAATAATTTTAAGATTTAAGATTTTTCATCTCTTGCAAAAGTGAAATATCTATATTTTTTTTTTTCTTTAAAATTTTCTTATTGTTGAAACTTTTATTTTATGTATAGCATGTCACTGCAAGAATAAATTTTTACTTTATGCCTTTTAGGGTTCCATAATAAGCTTCTTCTTCTTCTTCTTTCTTTTTTTTTTAAACTTAAATAAAAAAAAAAAAAATAAAAAAAAAACTAATGAAATTTTTTTAGGATACTGTGTAGAAAATGAAATATTTTTTTTTTAATCGATTGACATCCTTTCCATTCATTATACTGCGCTAGAAAAAAAAAAAAAAAAAAAAAAAAGAGCTTTTTTTTTCTAGCCCTGATACGATTCCTGCTTATTCTTATGTATAATGACCTCCTGAATCCGAATAAGATTTCCATTTTGCCCAATCACCCACCTTTTTCTCGGGACGCCCCCCCCCCCCAAATTTTTATCACTGTTCGGTATTTTTATGGCCACGAATTTGATTTGGAGAATGGAAAAGTATTATTTTAACACTTAAAAACAGAAAAAAAAATATATAATGTATAATAAATAATAATAATAATTGATTAATAAAATATAATATATGTAATTTATAATTTCAGTGGAAAATCCCCCCCTCCCCTACCCTAAATTTTCCTCTTGCTGATGCAAATGTTCATATTTCAGAATTTTTCACTTCTGTAGCTTCTCAGAAGATATTTAACAGTTAAAATAATCCTTTCCTCTCTTACAAATCAAATTTATAGCCATAAAAATACCGAAAAGGGATATAAAAAAAGGGGGGAGGGGGTGACTTCCTCAAAAACGGTAAGTGATAGGACAAAATGGGTGGAAAATTCGGATTCAGGAGGTCATTTTACATAAAAATTCGCAAAAATTGTGTTGGGGCCGATTTTTATTGCTGGAATTGCATTTCCGTTTGTGCTAAGCGTTTTTAACACTTTGGAACAATGTTTACGAATTAGTTTATATGTCTCTATGTCAGTCCTTCTGCCTGTCCGTTGTGTGACCATGTAGGCAAAGTAGGTGGAAAGTTAAACGAAGCAACGAGTACGCACATTTGGAAAGCGTTTATAATCTATGAGAACCGCATGATTTTTTTTCGCTCTTATTATTGCTATTAGTACCCCAGGTCGTACTCATAGATATAATAATAAGACATAGATTGATCAGCGAGAGGGAAAAAGTGAGGCTTTTTTTTTCGGGAAAAGTCACTCTAATATGGCTGCCTTTCCCCGAGTAAATCACACACAGGAATACACACAGATAATTTAGTAAATAAAATTTATGAATAATTTATTTACTAAAGGTGAATGAAAAACTCCAGATACAGTTTCAAATTCATTTTTCCTTTTATTCTTTTTTTCAATACTCTCTAATGGCTGATTTTAGGACTTTTTTTCGGCCTCAAAATTTTCTGCTCGATAACGTGGGGATGATAGATCTATATATATTACTATATCTATGGTCGTACTATTTGTTTCAGAAAGCGATTTTGCCATCGTTACCAATTTTTATCTATCACCTTGAAGGAATGTGCAAACATTTTTGTTTTCATCTAAGTAGTAAGATAATGGGGGTTCTGCGGCAGAGGCGTAAGAGGCGTGATGCGTTGATGCGCTTTGCGTTAGAAGATGCGCACATCGATCGCACCACCCCCACTTACTACTACCATTTCGACAGATATAAGCTTGAAATTTACCTTCTATAGTATTAGACATTGGGTTTTAGGTATTGTATTATCTTATTAAAAGTTTTTGAATAATGCAAAAATAATCATGATTCCTTAAAACCTACATTTATGGTTAGTTAGAAAAGTTTGCAATAATAAAATTAAGTTGTGAAATTACTTTTCATACTTAGAATATGTAATCTTAGAAAAATTGTAAAACAATTTTCCTTTGAATACATTCCTGTGTTTTTTTAATAACATAAATTTATAAAAAATTTCATTTTTTCTTTTTAATAATTTAATTTTTGTAATAATCATGCTTTTCTTAAAATGTGTATTTAGAATTAGTGTTAAAGTTAGTAATGTTTAAATTAAGTCATCAAATTACTTTATATTATATTTCCTTTTAATAAAACAATTTTCATTGTCATTTCTTCTTAACCTTTTTTCTTTTAACCTATTAATAAAATTCACAAACATTCTAAACAATAACAATTCTGAAATAAAACAGACACGGTTTACAGTTAATTAAAAACTTTATTACTACATTATTTCCACATAGTGTTTCCAAAATTCTTTAAACTTGCATCACAAAATTAGTACACACATATAATTTATCAAATACAACAAAGTTTGCAACATCCATTTTTTTACAAGTATTCATCTAGTAAGTTGTCCTTACAATAATTAATATATACAATTTCGTCAACAATAACGAAGGTTACAATATAAAATCTTGAACAATTTTTACACTATTTACAAATATTTTCAAAGTTTCTATGTATTAAGTTAACATCATAATTATTATGTACATATAATTACAACACTTATAACGAAGTTTACAGTAGAGTTAATTACAGTATAGTTTACACTATCTTGATCAATTTTTACAAAATTTAAGCTTAAAGTTCTACATTTTGATCAATTTCGCAATGTCCATACGCCAAGGAGCTAACACCGTCCTCTAAGATATATCTTTTATCATCGAAGGGACTTAAACTTATTTTATTTTGGTGGATTGTGTACAGTTTATGATTTTCTTGGCCTATTTTTATTTGTTTTTCAATACTTGTTTTTTGTTGTTGTAAACATTGTAAATAGTCTTCATGACTAATTTTATGTCGCACAACCTGAGACCTGAGTGGATACGCCTTTCGCTCTCTTTTTCTCATCTTTACATGATTTTATAGAATACATTTTTGCCTTCAATCCGACAAACTCTAAAGCTATTTCACCACTCAATTCGTCTTTAAATTTCCCAATGACTTTTTTGTTTTTATTCGAATAAAGAGGATGATCTATAGGATAATCAGAAAAATCAAAGATAGATGAATTATTTTTCATATCTTGATAAATGTCATCTGTTGTAATATGATACGTTAGTGAATCAGTATCAGTAAATAAGAGCGTCGCTCGGTCGTTATATAATGGCTTTATGTAATTATAGTGAAAATTATACATTAATAATTTAGAAAGTTCAAGAATGCAAAACCCAACATAAATAGGACGATTCATTAAAATACTTGTTTTAAGTCTTTCGACAGCAGTTAGATCTTCGTCATAAGTTTTAAATGATTTAAAGGTGGGAGATGCTACTAATTTTACTGCTCTTTTAGAGGTGTTACTACAAAGTTCAATATTACGTCTTTTTCGTAAGTTTTCCATGGTTTTTCCGTAAACGCTGTTATTTAAAAGCTTAAAAAAGTCCTTTTCAAAGGAAGAAGTTGCATTTTTTCGTTTTTCAGTATTGAACATTATATATTTTTCCAACCAAGGAGCTTGGTTAAATTGAAGAGCTTTATGCACTGCTGTAACTTTCAATCCTAATTGAAGATAGAGTTTTAAATTTCTATAATGCACCACATAATTTTTCTTGTTTTGAAGGTTAGGTATTAATTTTGGTGTTCCAACATATTTTCTATTGTGAAGTAAACTTTTAGCATAAGGTGACAGCATTTCTTCGGTTAAGGTTAATCTTTCAGGTGCAAGTGGATAATCGTTATGGGTATGATGGAGGTGCTGAGGGTAATCAAGATCAACTTCAAAAATATAGCCGATATCAGAATCATCTCGAAGAGATAGAATCCAATCTTCAGTTATACCATTTATATCGATCCATTTAAAGTTTCCGTAGGGTAAGTACTGGGACATAGCCCAACCGTAAAGGTTATTGGCATCCCAGTACATTATATAACTATTGGGTTCATCTGGATTATAATCACTCATATAAGGGTTGTTTGCTCTGGTCAATCTTCTGCTAATCATGCTAACACCGCCTCGTATACCTTTTTCTATTAACAACAACATATTAATGTCTGTTAAGAGCTCTAGAGGTGTTTCAGTCATTTTTAGGCATGCTTGCCATGCAAGTCCAGGAGTGGTAAAAAGGTGAGCACAATCAATTTCATAATAACGCATACAAAGTTCTCTGAAATTCTGAAATACATCGGCGAGTAATAAAACATCAGTTTTTACATATAAATCATGATAATCACCAAGATTTTTCATGTTGAATGTATTCCAAATTTTTTGAACATTTTCATAATCATCCTCAGAAATAGACTCTTCTGTCAAAGAATTATAAAATGCAGATGGAGGAGGGAGTGATGGTTCTTCGAATTTATTAAAGCAGTTAAAATAGTCGTATGGGTAAACACCTTTCCTCGTTAGCATATTCAGAGGTGTATTAGCAGGGAAATTCTCTTTCAAAATCTTAAACTGAGAAGAGTTGAGATTTTTCACAAGTTTTTCGAGTGATGTAGGTAGGAATTGAAAGCTGTCTAAAAAGACTAATTGTACAGGGTCCTTAGGTTTCTTCAATCTGAATGTAAGATAATTTTCTAGGGCTGTGGCAATAACTTCTATTTGATGATCTTTATATTTTCCAAGTTTTGTCATAATATGATGACCATCATAATTTTTCAAATTGTGAAATATAACAGGAATATTTTTTAATTGTTTAAAGTTAAGATTACACGAAGCATGTAATGCTCCTCTATAAGCTCCCGAAATATGACAATGATCTCTGACACGATCATTATGTAAAGGTTTTTTACACAAAGTGCAAAATTTAGCTTCTTGAAAAGCTTTTTCCTCCTCTACAGTTAATTTCATTGGTTTTATTTTCATCAATTTTTGACCAAGCATCTCTTTTTCTTGCATAATTTGGTCTAAAAAGTGCTCAACAGCATTTTCACCACGATAAATTACAATAGGTTTAATAGAATGTCCATCAGGACCGATAATAACATATGCATATCCACAAGGCTCATGGTATGCAATTTTTTCACTATGTGAAATATCTGAAGAAGGTGAAACTGAAGTAATAGGTACAAGAAGACTTTCAAAATCGGCATATATTGTATAAGCAACAGGATGTTGTAAATGTATACCTGAAAATTTTAGAATATTATTTTCCTCAGAGGGCATTTTAATAACTTGCACTTCATGTTCTTGACAGTACTGGATATGTGATTTTAATAAGTCCTCTCTTGAAAATCGGTGCAGACATCTAAAACAGTAATATGCAGCAGTCTTATGTTTGGTTAAATCACCAAGAAGGCGTGAAAAGTTTCGAATCAGACAATAATGTTGTCTTTCATCATCAGAAATTAGTAATAAGTTGATTGTATCAGTGTCTTCTCGGGGAGAAATGTACAGGGGACACACTTCATCGTCTTCATAACCGAAGACATTAATCCGTAACTCATTCATCTTTTCAATAATAGGTATCTTTGTTAGAGGTACAGGACATGTTATATTACCTAGTTTAATGGTATTTTCATAAGGTGTATAGTGAGACACACGTTCAGGATTCTCACTACGATCTATATTCAGTTTATAGGCGATCAAGCACCAAATGAGACATTTTTGATCTTCATTTTTGATATTTAACACAGCTTTTTTTGCAGCAAGCTTTGAAGGTAGCTTAATATAGCTGCTAGCAGCTAGAGGGTGATATTTAGCTATTTTCAGTTCTAGATAATGAATTTTTTTAAAAATCCATCCAGATCCTCGCTGGATGAATTCTTCAAGTGACTTATTAATTTTTACATATCCTTCGCTAATATGCTGTTCAATGGTATCTTCAACAAGTTCGATAATACAGGAACTTCTAAAATATGTATATGTCTCTTCCATATCATCATCAGGTTTTTTGCGTTCTAGTGAAACTTTCATCACCATATACCACTTCAGGGCATGCTTTTCCTTTAACTCACTTTGAAGTTTTTCATGTACTTGAGGCTGTATATATGATTGAAATACTTCTAAATCACACTCATTATTCTCATTGGGATAAAAAATCACTGTATTAAACACGCTAGAAGTGTTAATCTGTTTTTTAACCCTTTTAGACTTTACAGCAGGTGCAGTTCTCTTCCGTTTTTCAGTAACAAGTTCGTGCTCTTGGCGCTTGTGAGATATTAATTCAGATTTTAGATCAAACACTTTATTACAGTCACTGCATAGATATCGTGAACTTTGGTGATATTTTAAATGTCTTTGAAAGTTATCAAAGCGGGAAAAAACTAGATCACATTGTTGACACTTTATAGATGCTACTTCATCTTTACTTTTATGAAGCAACATATGTCGTTTCAAGTCCCACTTCCGAGTAAAAGTCTTTTCACAAGAAGAACAACTGAAACTTTGTAATGCTTTCTGAACATTCTTGTCAGCAGATAGAGATTGTATTTCACCATTATGAGTCATTAAATGTCTTTTCAAATTGAATTTTAGGCCAAATGCTTTTCCACAGTCATCACACTTGAATAACTTCTCTTTCAAATGTAGCTTTTCATGGCGATGCAAATCATATCTCCTTGAAAATGTCTTGTGACAAGTTGAACAACTCTGAAAAAAATTAATAAAAGGTTTGTTTTAGAATTTTTATACTCATAAAAAGTAATTAAAAAAGTTTTCTTAACATAGTTTTATTGTACTTGATTCTATTATTTTTACTAATGCAATATAAAAAATACATTTGCATAAAAATATTTACTATCTTAAACAATTTCCCTAACATAGTTTTACTAATGCAATGTAAAAAATACATTTGCATAAAAATATTTACTATCTTAAACAATTTCCCTAACATAGTTTTACTAATGCAATGTAAAAAATACATTTGCATAAAAATATTTACCATCTTAACCAATTTTCCTAACATAGTTTTACATATTTGCACTAATGTAATGTAAAAAATACATTTGCATAAAAATATTTACCATCTTAAGCAATTTTCCTAACATAGTTTTACAAATTTTCACTAATGTAATGTAAAAAATACATTTGCATAAAAATATTTACCATCTTAAGCAATTTTCCTAACATAGTTTTACAAATTTGCACTAATGCAATGTAAAAAAAAATACATTTGCATAAAAATATTTACTATCTTAAACAATTCCCCTAACATAGTTTTACAAATTTTTACTAATGTAATGTAAAAAAAAAAAAAATACATTTGCATAAAAATACTTGTTACCTTAAACAATTATTCTTAACATAATGTTGTAAATTTTTACTCACGCATTGTTTAATTCTATTTTTAGAAAGGTTTCTTTACAAACGTGAAAAATTTTCCTATCATGAATATGTACTAACATAAAATATATTGCATTTCTAACCTAAGTTTTTTATTCCTTTCAGATGATTAGTGACAAGCCTCCTACAGTTGATAATCCGCTGCTCTTAAGCTCATTGAGTGATAAAAATAAGGTTAGAAATGCAATATATTTTATGTTAGTACATATTCATGATAGGAAAATTTTTCACGTTTGTAAAGAAACCTTTCTAAAAATAGAATTAAACAATGCGTGAGTAAAAATTTACAACATTATGTTAAGAATAATTGTTTAAGGTAACAAGTATTTTTATGCAAATGTATTTTTTTTTTTTTTTTACATTACATTAGTAAAAATTTGTAAAACTATGTTAGGGGAATTGTTTAAGATAGTAAATATTTTTATGCAAATGTATTTTTTTTTACATTGCATTAGTGCAAATTTGTAAAACTATGTTAGGAAAATTGCTTAAGATGGTAAATATTTTTATGCAAATGTATTTTTTACATTACATTAGTGCAAATTTGTAAAACTATGTTAGGAAAATTGCTTAAGATGGTAAATATTTTTATGCAAATGTATTTTTTACATTACATTAGTGCAAATATGTAAAACTATGTTAGGAAAATTGGTTAAGATGGTAAATATTTTTATGCAAATGTATTTTTTACATTGCATTAGTAAAACTATGTTAGGGAAATTGTTTAAGATAGTAAATATTTTTATGCAAATGTATTTTTTACATTGCATTAGTAAAACTATGTTAGGGAAATTGTTTAAGATAGTAAATATTTTTATGCAAATGTATTTTTTATATTGCATTAGTAAAAATAATAGAATCAAGTACAATAAAACTATGTTAAGAAAACTTTTTTAATTACTTTTTATGAGTATAAAAATTCTAAAACAAACCTTTTATTAATTTTTTTCAGAGTTGTTCAACTTGTCACAAGACATTTTCAAGGAGATATGATTTGCATCGCCATGAAAAGCTACATTTGAAAGAGAAGTTATTCAAGTGTGATGACTGTGGAAAAGCATTTGGCCTAAAATTCAATTTGAAAAGACATTTAATGACTCATAATGGTGAAATACAATCTCTATCTGCTGACAAGAATGTTCAGAAAGCATTACAAAGTTTCAGTTGTTCTTCTTGTGAAAAGACTTTTACTCGGAAGTGGGACTTGAAACGACATATGTTGCTTCATAAAAGTAAAGATGAAGTAGCATCTATAAAGTGTCAACAATGTGATCTAGTTTTTTCCCGCTTTGATAACTTTCAAAGACATTTAAAATATCACCAAAGTTCACGATATCCATGCAGTGACTGTAATAAAGTGTTTGATCTAAAATCTGAATTAATATCTCACAAGCGCCAAGAGCACGAACTTGTTACTGAAAAACGGAAGAGAACTGCACCTGCTGTAAAGTCTAAAAGGGTTAAAAAACAGATTAACACTTCTAGCGTGTTTAATACAGTGATTTTTTATCCCAATGAGAATAATGAGTGTGATTTAGAAGTATTTCAATCATATATACAGCCTCAAGTACATGAAAAACTTCAAAGTGAGTTAAAGGAAAAGCATGCCCTGAAGTGGTATATGGTGATGAAAGTTTCACTAGAACGCAAAAAACCTGATGATGATATGGAAGAGACATATACATATTTTAGAAGTTCCTGTATTATCGAACTTGTTGAAGATACCATTGAACAGCATATTAGCGAAGGATATGTAAAAATTAATAAGTCACTTGAAGAATTCATCCAGCGAGGATCTGGATGGATTTTTAAAAAAATTCATTATCTAGAACTGAAAATAGCTAAATATCACCCTCTAGCTGCTAGCAGCTATATTAAGCTACCTTCAAAGCTTGCTGCAAAAAAAGCTGTGTTAAATATCAAAAATGAAGATCAAAAATGTCTCATTTGGTGCTTGATCGCCTATAAACTGAATATAGATCGTAGTGAGAATCCTGAACGTGTGTCTCACTATACACCTTATGAAAATACCATTAAACTAGGTAATATAACATGTCCTGTACCTCTAACAAAGATACCTATTATTGAAAAGATGAATGATTTACGGATTAATGTCTTCGGTTATGAAGACGATGAAGTGTGTCCCCTGTACATTTCTCCCCGAGAAGACACTGATACAATCAACTTATTACTAATTTCTGATGATGAAAGACAACATTATTGTCTGATTCGAAACTTTTCACGCCTTCTTGGTGATTTAACCAAACATAAGACTGCTGCATATTACTGTTTTAGATGTCTGCACCGATTTTCAAGAGAGGACTTATTAAAATCACATATCCAGTACTGTCAAGAACATGAAGTGCAAGTTATTAAAATGCCCTCTGAGGAAAATAATATTCTAAAATTTTCAGGTATACATTTACAACATCCTGTTGCTTATACAATATATGCCGATTTTGAAAGTCTTCTTGTACCTATTACTTCAGTTTCACCTTCTTCAGATATTTCACATAGTGAAAAAATTGCATACCATGAGCCTTGTGGATATGCATATGTTATTATCGGTCCTGATGGACATTCTATTAAACCTATTGTAATTTATCGTGGTGAAAATGCTGTTGAGCACTTTTTAGACCAAATTATGCAAGAAAAAGAGATGCTTGGTCAAAAATTGATGAAAATAAAACCAATGAAATTAACTGTAGAGGAGGAAAAAGCTTTTCAAGAAGCTAAATTTTGCACTTTGTGTAAAAAACCTTTACATAATGATCGTGTCAGAGATCATTGTCATATTTCGGGAGCTTATAGAGGAGCATTACATGCTTCGTGTAATCTTAACTTTAAACAATTAAAAAATATTCCTGTTATATTTCACAATTTGAAAAATTATGATGGTCATCATATTATGACAAAACTTGGAAAATATAAAGATCATCAAATAGAAGTTATTGCCACAGCCCTAGAAAATTATCTTACATTCAGATTGAAGAAACCTAAGGACCCTGTACAATTAGTCTTTTTAGACAGCTTTCAATTCCTACCTACATCACTCGAAAAACTTGTGAAAAATCTCAACTCTTCTCAGTTTAAGATTTTGAAAGAGAATTTCCCTGCTAATACACCTCTGAATATGCTAACGAGGAAAGGTGTTTACCCATACGACTATTTTAACTGCTTTAATAAATTCGAAGAACCATCACTCCCTCCTCCATCTGCATTTTATAATTCTTTGACAGAAGAGTCTATTTCTGAGGATGATTATGAAAATGTTCAAAAAATTTGGAATACATTCAACATGAAAAATCTTGGTGATTATCATGATTTATATGTAAAAACTGATGTTTTATTACTCGCCGATGTATTTCAGAATTTCAGAGAACTTTGTATGCGTTATTATGAAATTGATTGTGCTCACCTTTTTACCACTCCTGGACTTGCATGGCAAGCATGCCTAAAAATGACTGAAACACCTCTAGAGCTCTTAACAGACATTAATATGTTGTTGTTAATAGAAAAAGGTATACGAGGCGGTGTTAGCATGATTAGCAGAAGATTGACCAGAGCAAACAACCCTTATATGAGTGATTATAATCCAGATGAACCCAATAGTTATATAATGTACTGGGATGCCAATAACCTTTACGGTTGGGCTATGTCCCAGTACTTACCCTACGGAAACTTTAAATGGATCGATATAAATGGTATAACTGAAGATTGGATTCTATCTCTTCGAGATGATTCTGATATCGGCTATATTTTTGAAGTTGATCTTGATTACCCTCAGCACCTCCATCATACCCATAACGATTATCCACTTGCACCTGAAAGATTAACCTTAACCGAAGAAATGCTGTCACCTTATGCTAAAAGTTTACTTCACAATAGAAAATATGTTGGAACACCAAAATTAATACCTAACCTTCAAAACAAGAAAAATTATGTGGTGCATTATAGAAATTTAAAACTCTATCTTCAATTAGGATTGAAAGTTACAGCAGTGCATAAAGCTCTTCAATTTAACCAAGCTCCTTGGTTGGAAAAATATATAATGTTCAATACTGAAAAACGAAAAAATGCAACTTCTTCCTTTGAAAAGGACTTTTTTAAGCTTTTAAATAACAGCGTTTACGGAAAAACCATGGAAAACTTACGAAAAAGACGTAATATTGAACTTTGTAGTAACACCTCTAAAAGAGCAGTAAAATTAGTAGCATCTCCCACCTTTAAATCATTTAAAACTTATGACGAAGATCTAACTGCTGTCGAAAGACTTAAAACAAGTATTTTAATGAATCGTCCTATTTATGTTGGGTTTTGCATTCTTGAACTTTCTAAATTATTAATGTATAATTTTCACTATAATTACATAAAGCCATTATATAACGACCGAGCGACGCTCTTATTTACTGATACTGATTCACTAACGTATCATATTACAACAGATGACATTTATCAAGATATGAAAAATAATTCATCTATCTTTGATTTTTCTGATTATCCTATAGATCATCCTCTTTATTCGAATAAAAACAAAAAAGTCATTGGGAAATTTAAAGACGAATTGAGTGGTGAAATAGCTTTAGAGTTTGTCGGATTGAAGGCAAAAATGTATTCTATAAAATCATGTAAAGATGAGAAAAAGAGAGCGAAAGGCGTATCCACTCAGGTTGTGCGACATAAAATTAGTCATGAAGACTATTTACAATGTTTACAACAACAAAAAACAAGTATTGAAAAACAAATAAAAATAGGCCAAGAAAATCATAAACTGTACACAATCCACCAAAATAAAATAAGTTTAAGTCCCTTCGATGATAAAAGATATATCTTAGAGGACGGTGTTAGCTCCTTGGCGTATGGACATTGCGAAATTGATCAAAATGTAGAACTTTAAGCTTAAATTTTGTAAAAATTGATCAAGATAGTGTAAACTATACTGTAATTAACTCTACTGTAAACTTCGTTATAAGTGTTGTAATTATATGTACATAATAATTATGATGTTAACTTAATACATAGAAACTTTGAAAATATTTGTAAATAGTGTAAAA